>CAIGQQ010033860.1:4907420-4916682 GCA_903798035.1 Danio albolineatus
GCTCTTACTCATCATGGCCTTCCAATCATCCACCGAATTATCTCTCAGTCTCTCCTCCACCTATAGTTGGTGTGTGGTGAGCACACTGGCGATGTTGTCATGTGGCTGCCGTCGCATCATCAAAGTGGATGCTGCACACTGGTGGTGGTGTGTAGAGAGCTCTCTTATGTATGCAACCCAGGCTCATTCTGAGAACGTACACTCTAAAAAAAAAAGGTTCTTCAGTGGTTCTTCAGAAGTTCTTTGCGATATTTGAGGTGCTATTTAGCACTTTTACTGTGTAAAGAACCTTTAAAGCACCATAAAGGTTCTTCAGTGGTTCTTTAAGGTGGTCAGGGTGCTATATAGCACTTTTACTGTGTAAAGAACATTTAAAGCACCATTAAGGTTTTTCAGTGTTCTTTGGGGTGTTTAAAGTGCTATATAGCACCAATACTACTGGTAAGCACTTGTTCTTATAGCTAATTACTATATAGCACCTATTTTTTTAAGGTGCTGTATAGCACCAAAAAAGGTTCCCCCCTCGTTACGACCAAAGAACCAGTTTTGGTGCTATTTAGCACCTTTTTTTTTTAGAGTGTAGTACTGAGTACGTTTCTAGAGGCCGGGGAATACGTCCCGTGAGGTACGTCTTTTTGCACTTTTTGTTTTCGCAAATCCACGAGAGGCCACTGCGGGTGCTTTTTGAGATCTCAAATGTCTCTCGCGAGTGTCATTCACGCCAGCTGTTCTTGCGTAAACCCACCAGAGGCTGCTGTCGGCTGACTGTTTGGCTGGCTGCCTGAATGACTGACTGACCATCCAACTGATTGACCCACCCTCCCCCTTCCCTAAACCCAACTAACAACTTTCAAAAAAAACAATCAAGAATAAAATAAAAGCCCTCGTCTCATTTTTACCACATTTTCTGACTTTACCTCATTCTCACCCTGTTATTTACTGGTTCATTTCATTATTTGGATTCTGATTTTGTCTTACCTGCTTTCTGAAAGCACTCCTCACCGGACTCGAACCCCGTCGTCATGGTCAACTCCTCTCTGCTTCTTGAGTCCATCGACGAACAAGGCAAGCTATTGGGACAAACTGGTTGCAGCGGGAAAGTTGTCCACACAAGACGATCGGTCGGCTGGTAAGCGCGGAGAGAAATGGCGTCACACCACCCCGTAGCATTCGTTTAAAAAAATGTGCGGCCTCCAAAAACGTTTGTGGGACTACGTTTTCACAATGAGCCTGTGTTGCATATATGTGAAGAGCTTTGGGTGTATGGCCATACACAATAAAAATGAGCTATACTGTATAAATGCACATTACGTTAAGTATACATTAAAAGGTCATGAGTTCATGTTAGTTCCATTAAGCTAATCATAATGTGTTAAATAATGCATTAACTCATGTACTAACAAGTCATTATTCACACATGAACTCGTGTGACTCATGG
The DNA here is from genome assembly GCA_903798035.1 of Danio albolineatus. Classification (NCBI taxonomy): domain Eukaryota; kingdom Metazoa; phylum Chordata; class Actinopteri; order Cypriniformes; family Danionidae; genus Danio; species Danio albolineatus. Next base: position 4,908,859 of record CAIGQQ010033860.1, read on the forward strand.
TGTAGTTAAAATTAGTTCAGCGTATGCCTTAACTCATCATTAGTTCATAACAAAGTAAAGTTCAGTTTACATATTAGTACATTAGTATTCATGTGCTGTTATTGTAAAGTGTTACCAATGTCTTCATATAAGATTTGCCATATGTCATATAGTAGGATGTGAAGGCAATCAGTCACTGTATTCAGACATGTTGCATCCTGAGAAGAAACAAGTTCTGCTTTTTGATCGTAAGGCTGGTAAAAAAAATGTATCGAAGTGATTTGAAAATGCCTTGCTTGGCCATAGATTTTCTCTGAAAATGCTTCGAGACAGCCCACCCATTGTCATCCAGACCTGCGCTTTCTCAAAAACCCAGAGATCCCGATGGAATATTGAACGCTTCACTCAGTGCCTGGCATTCTCAAACAGCAGTCCGCCAGTTAAAGGGGAAACACCGCAGACCCTTTCCACACAGGTGTTTGCCTTACACTTTGAAGCTGTAGCTGGCAATAATTGGAGGTATTTTGTGGTGTTCCTCTAAGCCGTGTTTCTACCGCTAGACTTTTGAAGGGGGTTTTAACTAAGAGCCGGTTGAAAGCAGCTAACATCTGGCGGCGTCACATAAAAGCTTTTCTGGATTAAGCACGCTGCTGGGTTACTGCTGGATTTACCCTTTGACATGGAAATTCACCCGTGATTTACACAAAAAAAACAGCACCCGACACCTGAAATGCGACCAGATCTGATGCATGTGATGATGCATATGATGTGATTATGGCTAAGCCTCGTGAGAAGCTGAAAGTTACAATTTATAAAGAGATAGTTGACAAACTACTGTAGGTTTTACATTTAAATGGTGTTGTGGGGGTTGCCAAGGTGTTACTGAGCAGTTGCTAATGTGTGGATTAGTTAATGCTGATTTAGCTGTAATTTGCAGTCAGGCTGAGCCTGTACTCTCGGCTTCTGTCTGCAGATTTTGCAACCTAAGCCCACTGAAAAAAAAAGTCTGTACCTACATTTCCACAAAACTCTAAAAACATGTTTTTATACGTAGACACTAACGGTTTCTTGGTTCTTTTTTCACACAAATTACAGGACAAATTGCAAGGCAGACTATTCATTAATTAGACTACACATGCTGTAACACATTAAACCTCATTACTCTTAAAAGTTCAACAGTTACTTTTTTAATTGTGTCACACATTAGACTTTTTTTCCTTATGTTTATATTTCAGCACAACACAAAAATAAGTAAATAAATGAATAAATAATTCAACACCACATAAACAGAAAAAAAAAATGTCAATGAATCAAACCAGTTAGTCCTGCTTGATTCAGTTTTATTTATTTATTTTCCTTCGGCTTAGTCTCTATTCTAGAGGTCTCCACAGAGGAATGAACTGCCAACTGTTCCAGCATTTGTTTTATTCAGTGGATACACACTTATTTACACACAATCATGCACTATAGCCAATTTAGTTTATTCAATTAACCTATAGCGCATGACTTATGAAGTCATGAGTCTCATTAACCAGCTTAACTTGATTCAGTTTGTGAATTTATATACTGTATACAGTATATATATATATTGTCAAACCTGAAATTATTCATACCCCTGGCAGATTCCAACTTAATTTTACTTTTATTCAACCACGATGGCATGATCTTCTCCAAAAAGAATGATGCAGTAAGAACAATAAGATGATGCAGAAGAGGCATCATAGTGAAAAAAAAAATTAATAAAAAAAACAAAATAATTATATTTAAACAAAAAATTGGCATGTCCAAAATAATTTTAACACTTCTCAATAATTAATAGAAAATTAGATAAAAATGATAACGTTCTGGCACCACAGTGGCGTAGTAGCACGTTCGCCTCACAGCAAGAAGGTCGCTGGTTCGAGCCTCCGCTGGGTCAGTTGGCATTTCTGTGTGGAGTTTGCATGTTCTCCCCGTGGTCGCATGGGTTTCCTTCAGGTGCTCCAATTTCCCCCACAAGTCCAAAGACATGCTGTATAGGTGAATTGGGTAGGCAAAATTGTCCGTAGTGTATGAGTGTAAGTGAGTGTGTATGGATGTTTCTCAGAGATGGGTTGCAGCTGGAAGGGCATCCGCTGCGTAAAACATGTGCTGGATAAGTTGGCGGTTCATTCCTCTGTGGCGACCCCAGACTAATAAAGGGACTAAGCCGAAAAGAAAATGAATGAATGAATTATAACGTTTTGCCCATTCATGTTTAGCAGTGAGCTCAAACTTCTTCAGGTTTTAAGGGTCTCCTTGCCCTCAGCCTGATCTTAGTTCCCTCCACAGATTTCCCATTAGATGTAAGTAAGGGCTCTGTCTGGGCCACTAAAAAGTGTAAATGTTTTTGCCTGTTAACCATATCTTTACCAATTTTGCTGTCAGTTTTGGGTTGTTGTCATGCTGAAACGTATTGAAGCAAAAAAAAAAAAAAAAACGTCCAAGGTCAAAGATCCAAGCAAAAAAACTGAGAAATAGAAAATAATAAAAAGAAAACCCCTGAGTCTTACCCACTATTTCTTCTCTGAGATGTTGGATTTGCACACTTGCCAAAAAAACAAAGAAAGAAACAAAAAGGTAATCCAGTCAAGTTCTCAGATAAAGAAATCAAAGTATCCACTGGTAACAGGTAAAACTCCAGTTGATAAAGCCTTTAGCCGGTTAAATGTACAAAAGTAGAGCCTGTTTCCTTCAGTGTCTCAGTGTCACAACACACACGTGTATTTACTAGCATCAGCAAATATTGAACGATACATTTATTTTTATATTAAGTATTTGTTAATGAAACTAATCAAGTCCTTCAATATTGTTTGAAACTACAGGTAATGCCGTGATCACACTAGAGTTTGAACAAGTTCTGTCAGATGGCGCTGCGAAAAGGGGTGAAATTTACAGCCTGATCTCACGAGAAAACGTAAGTATTTTACGTTTTAGTTTAGCTTAGCGAGTTCAGTCGTACGAAAATGTACAATTTAAAAAAGGAGGCGTGGCACCTAACCCCACCCCTAAACACAACCGTCATTGGTTGATGAGCAAATCGTACTGTAAAAGTTACGAATTGGCCGTGAGATAGCGTTGGAAATTTAACAAGATTAGACATTAAATAAAAGCAAGCAATTGCTCCATATTTAAAATTTCTGTAAAGAGAGGTCACGTTTTGCACTTTGATTGGTCTCACGCAGTCACATGATGCGATTTTGCTGATTAGAGTTCACCTAGCTTGAAGTTTGTGAAAAACTTTGCGAAAAACTTTGCGAAACTTGTCGCGTGAGCTTGTGTTTCCGGTCTTTCGTGTTGGCGTGTGTATGAATTGAAGTCTATAGGCCAAAAAGTGCAGTGTGACCGCAGCTGAAGTGCATTAAAGCAGGGTTTGACTAAACTCTGGCCCTTCAGGAACTGAATTATACACCTGTGTTCCCAGGAATGTTATTCCCAGATTACAACCGCTAAATAACACAGCCTCATCTGTGTGCTTTGAATTATCTTAACCATCAGTAAATACGTACACATTCATGAATTTTCCTTGTCTTCTGTCTCTGCCGCTGTTTTTGACTATAGTGCTATCTTGTGACTGAATATCCATTCAGCCTTTTTTTTTTTTTGTATGATAACAAAAGTTTTAATAAACTATTAAATTTCAGAACAATGTTTTGTGTCATGGGGTGACATAGTGGCTCATTGGTTAGCACTGTTGCCTCACAGCAAGATGGTTCAAATCCTGACTGGGTCAGTTGACATTTCTGGGTGGAGTTTGCATGTTCTCCCTACATTATGTTTGTGTGGGTTTTTTTGAGGGTGCTCCAGTTTCCCCCACAGCCCAAAGACTTGTGGTGTGGGTAAATTGAAATACTAAACTGGTTGTAGTGTATGTGTGTGAATGAGTGTGTATGGATGTTTCCCAATACTGGGTTGCAGTTGAAAGGGCATCCGCTGTATAAAACATATGATGGATAAGTTGGCGGTTCATTCCGCTGTGACAACCCCTGATGAATAAAAAGACTAAGCTGAAGAAGTCAACAAATGAAGAAATGATTTGTGTCATTTTGCGACTCTGATGAAGTAAAGATGCTTAAAAAAGTATTTAATAGAGTGACATTGGGCATCACGGTGGTGCAGTGGGTAGAAAGATCTCCTCACAGCAAGAAGTTCGCTGGTTTGAGCCTCGGCTGGGTCAGTTGGCATTTCTATGTGGAGTTTCCTATTTCGTTTCATGTTCTCCCCGTGTTCGCGTGGGTCTCGGTAAGCTAAATTGTCTGTAGAGTATGTGTGTGAATGGGTGTGTATGGATGTTTCCCAGTGATGAAGTGAAATTGTGAATGAATGAAGTGAAATTGTTACTGTAATGATACAAAGATATACAAAATTAAATATTGCATTGTGTTTCATGACCATAAAAAAAAGTTTACATTTTTGTTTATGTTAGCAAACACCCCTATATAAGATTGTGCTGAGATGCTATATCAGGCTTTAGATAATATAATTTTTTTGTTAATGTTGTTGTTGTTCTTTGATGTTTGGTGTATGATGAAACGTGTGTTTTCATCCAGGAATTTTCTGGGTTCTCTTCCATTTTTGATGAACTGAAAGCTATGATTCAGGCATGTTTTGATTAGCGTGATGTCAGCGTTATACATTTGAATGTGAGGGATGTCTGGAGCTCTTCAGATTTGAAGTGTGCAGTAGATAATATCCTAAGGGGAAGCGTCTGTCCTTGACTAACAAGTGATATCACTCTCCCTACTGCCGTATCTCTGATATCGGAATTGAGACTTGCCAAACAGCGTGGCTGAACCTAGGAAGATTGCATCCGTTATCCAGTTCCTGGCAGATTTTGCACAGGACGGAGGGAAATCTAATCTCATTTTGACAGACGTGTGAGCGTTAATCTCTTTGATCAGCCTGTGTGAAAGTTAACCTGACATCCAATCTGAAAGCATTTCTGTTCTCAAAATGGAGGGGAAAAAATGCTTGATTTCCCGTACTATATTGAGTCACTATATGCAAACCCGAATATACTGCAGACCCCCTAGTTTTTTGTGATTTTTTTTGTGATTTTTTGCGAAAAAATTACTGATTTTGTGGTGGTAATTGCAAGAGATTTGCAGACAATATTACGATTAAAATAGATAAATATAAATATAAAAATGAGATATATTTGTTTACCATATTAAGCAGCCTACTATGTAAGGTGTGCGATCTGACACAATGACAACAAGGACACAAATCATAAAAATAAAGCTTCTTAATTTTGGTCTCTTGTCAAGACACGATCTAAAACAGATCTAAAACGATAGGGATTAAGCCAAAGAAAATGCCAAAAAATGCGTTGGGCTTCCCCTACCATAAAACACCTAAAACACAGATTGCCGTAAAACATGTCTCAGGGAAGCGTTTTGGTTTTCTCTAGTTAACTGCAGGGAAAGAGTTAAACGGAATCACTTATCGATTTCATGAACACCATAACATCAGCCATACGTGTAAAGCACAAATAAGGTCTTTTAATTCGGTCGTGTCCAGCGGCCGTCATCCTTGAACCAGTCTTCATCACTAGGTATGTTTCCATCCAAAAATGCGAATAAACTGTATGCGCAAAATTGGATTATTGCATGAAAGATGTGCGAATAAAGCAGTGTTTCCATCCAACGAGTCAAAGCGGACAAAATTGTCACTTCCTGATTAACTGGTGCCAAATATCAACAGTCAAAACGTAATTTGCTGCAGAAGGAGAAGCTGTGTCAATCTTTTCTTCATTTAATAAATGACTTGTGCCTCAGAAGGCAATCCTGACACGCAGTGAACATGCGATGGTGTTTGAAGGTGTCAGACGCGGAGCACAGACGCTCTTGATTCTGGAGGTCATTAATGACATAATAACACAACTACTTATATGGTAAAGCATTTTAGAATGACCGAAACAACATTTCAGATGTTTTACGATGTGCTCAGCCTGCTGGTTTGTCCATTCACACACATTTTTATATCACATGATCTCTTATAACAAAATCACATGACATTTTTTTTTACGCGCATACTGGAATTTTTGCGGTAAAAGTGTTTCCATCGCAGTTTATGCGCATCTGTTCTTATCGAATAAAAAATTTATTCTACTCAGTGATGCGCATACATTTTTTATGCACATTTTCAACATTTATGCGCATCATGGTGTTTCCATCAAACGTTTTTATGCGCAAAATGAGAATATCCAAAATGAGAATTTAAAAAATTGGATTGAAACGTAGCTATTGTTAGCTGCTTGCTTACCGTACCGCAGGTGAGACGTGATTTTTTGAGACAGTCAAATACATCACGTGTGCTGCATATTTAGCGTCTATAAGTCAATACCAACTGAAATAAATAGATTTGGATTTTATGGTTTTATCAATTTGATGTGTTACGAGTTTTATGCAGCTGATACCCATGATAAAACAAATATATGAAGATTTTTAGTTATGCTGTTAGTAATAAATTTGGTCATACTTTATTTTGATGGTCCGTTTGTTGAATTTAAGTTACATTGCAACTAATTCTCACTAATTATAAGTAGACTGTAAGGTTGGGGTTAGGGTTAGGGTTAGGGTTGGGGTTAGTCCCTCAATCGGCCCTTACGATCATGGCCTTCCAATCATCCCCATCCTCCGAATTGGCTCTATCACTGTCTCTCCACTACACCAATAGCTGGTGTGTAGTGAGCGCACTGGCGCCGTTGTCCTGTGGCTGCCGTCGCATCATCCAAGTGGATGCTGCACACTGGTGGTGGTGTGGAGAGACCCCCCTCATGATTGTAAAGCGCTTTGGGTGTATGGCCATACACAATAAATGCGCTATATAAATACACATTACATTACATTAGTGTAAGTTGACAAGTACTTGTAAAGTTTCTTATAGTCAGTTAAATGTCTGTTGAATGTCAGTATCAACAGATATTAAGTAGACAGTCTACTAATACTCAAATGGACCATAAAAATAAAGTGTTACCCCAAGCTTATTACTGTCCTTACCAGTGCCTGAATTTATGCACACAACCTACTGAGGAACAACTTTGGAAGCTAGGGAGCTGATTGAGATGCGCTCTTAGTATCTGCTGTCCCGTACTCTATTATTACTGGTAATTATCATTATGATTATTGGCTGCACAGATGGCACTTTAACAGTGATATGACGTCATTTTAAAACTGTCACTATAATAATCACTCTGTGCTTAATTGCTGGCTAAGTCTTAATGAACTAAGAGGTTGATGACTGTAGGCTCACTGTTAAAATAGCTGCCGCTGTAGTCTATACGGGATCTGCATGAGTGTTTTAAGAGACTGGTTCTTCATCTGTTGCAAAACTTTGGTCGTGTCTGAATGATTCAATGTTAGAGACCATACATTTGATTTCAAACAACCTGAGTGCTTTTCATATGAGTTTGAAAGCCCGAAGCTTCTGTTGAAGGTTTACATGAAACATCTTTTAGAGTTCAGACCATGACTAAACTTTCAGCAGATATACTGTGTGCATTTAAACTGAGCTGTGTGTTTCCTCTGAGATAATGGACTATAAATACCAGCCACTTTTCTTCCGTGCAGAGCACAGTGCTCCTTCAAATAAAATGTATTAGGGATATACTATTGGCGGCATTTGACAGACAAGACAGACCAAGAAAATAAAATAAATAATATATATATAAAAAAACCCTTTTATTCTGTAGATTCTCTTTTATAGATCTAATGGAAAGCTTGGAATATTGTTGAAATGAATCATGTTAGTATACTAAACTACATTAAACAGCAAATAATAATAATAATAATAATAATAATAATAATAATAATAATAATAATAATA
>CAIGQQ010033860.1:4916692-4942186 GCA_903798035.1 Danio albolineatus
TAATAATAATAATAATAATAATAATAATAATAATAATAATAATAATAGGCGCCACGGTGGCGTAGTAAGTAGCATGTTCGCCTCACAGCAAGAAGGTCGCTGGTTCGATCCCCGGCTGGGCCAGTTGGCATTTCTGTGTGGAGTTTGCATGTTCTCCCCGTGGTTGCGTGGGTTTCCTCCGGGTGCTTCGGTTTCCCCCACAAGTCCAAAGACATGCGGTACAGGTGATTTGGGTAAGCTAAATTGTCCATAGTATATGTGTGTGAATGAGAATGTATGAATGTGTTTCCCAGAGATGGGTTGTGGCTGGAAGGGCATCCGCTGCGTAAAACAAATGCTGGATAAGTTGGCGGTTCATTCCGCTGTGGCGACCCCGGATTAATAAAGGGACTAAGCCGAAAAGAAAATGAATGATTGAATAATAATAATAATAATAATAATAATAATAATAATAATAATAATTAATAATAATAACAACAACAACAACAACAATAATAATAATAATAATAAGGCGGTTCATTCCGCTGTGGTGACCCCGGATTAATAAAGGGACTAAGCCGAAAAGAAAATGAATGAATGAATGAATAATAAAACTAAGAAACCAGTGGTGTAAATTAACTAATTACAAATACTCAAACTACTGTAATTGAGTAGTTTTTCTCAGGAATTGTACTTTACTGAGTAGTTTTAAAAATGTGGACTTTTACTTCCCCTTGGGTACATGTTTAGTGCAGTATCGGTACTTTTACTCTACCAGCAGTCACAACTTTATTTCTTTCTTGTCTATGGTCATTGTCTAAAGTAGAAAGATCAGTCCTGTGATTTCTGTCCAATTAAATCACGCATAGAAAGTAAATCATATCATGCTGAACAACCTCAAGACAAGAGTGCTTTATAAATGCAGCAAACCTTTTGGAAACATTTAAAATGTCCAAGAAGATGTCGAAAATCTTTACACGCAATGATCCAGAGACTTTTCATAGACTGCATGTCACTGAAAATGATGGATGTCAACTGTATGATGACTGAAATCACCAAACAGCCTTAAACAATCACTAAATGGAATGAATGAAAAATGGAAGGATAGGCCAAATAAAAGGAAGGACCGAACAAGGAATGGAAGGAAGTATCGTAGAACCAAATAAATGAAGGAAGGATTCAAGGAAGGACTGAACAAACTAAGGAAGGAAGAAGGAACGAATGATCAAACGAATGAATGAACAAAGGACCTAATAAAGGAAGGAACGAAAATATGAAAGAAAGAATGAGCAAACAAAAAAAGGGAGGAAAGAAGGAAGGACCAAACGAATGAAGGAAGAATTCAAGAAAAGACTGAACAAACTAAGGAAGGAAGAAAGGAACAAACAAATGAATGAATAAACAAAAGGACCTAATGTAGGAAGGAAAAAGTATATGAACAAACGAATGAATGAACGAAGGAAGGAGGGAACAAATGAATGAATGAAGGAAGGAGAGAACAAACAAATAATTGAAGAAAGGTTGGAAGGATCGAATGAAAATAGGAAGATCTCTAAATACACTACATGCTGTTTGTGCAGGTGTAAACGTGTAAACGTAACATTCTATAAACAACTATAAACAACTTTTCTACAGTGCAATACTCACTACTCACTACTCTTAAGTACTTATGAAAGGTCTACTTTTTACTCATACTGTCATAATATTTACTACAGATACTTTTACTCTACTTGAGAAAACTGATGCTTTCTGATGTATAGTAACATGATGGAGACATCTTTGTATTTTCATAAACACATGCCAAGTAATTGAGCTGCTTTGAAGTTTTTTGCTCAAATTATAATTGAAAAAGCATTCTATGTTTGCCCTTAAACGCATGAGTGTTTCACCCATCATTACTTCATATTCAAGTCTTTCCAGAATTCACTTAGCTGATGATTGATAATAAAGCGTATTTTGTCACCTTGGAATTAGATTCTATCTGCGTTCAGAATGATTTTGAGATATTGAGCTTCAAAGTTTAGCAACTGTTTTATGAGATCTATTTGTACAAGTTATATGTCTTTTTAAGCAACTTGTGTTATTATAAAGCTGCTGGAGGATGACAAATGGCTGCCAGTGTCCTTAATCAAGAGACAGTGTGATATGCCACACACCTTGGGGCTGGAGAGCAAATGCATAATGCATTGGACAGAGAGTTGCTAAACGCAAACTGTGTCAGCAGCCTCCCAGGACGCGGCTTGACAGCTTGTTGTTAATGGTGATAATGAGCAGGGACTGGACGACCACACCCCTGCCCCACATAAGTCAAGATGATGAGTTACACGGGCACAACGTCCGGTGACACGGGACACCATGTGCTACCATCTCCTGTTAACGCCCGGTGTGGCTTTGAGCAGCTGACGGTGTGGAACGGGGTCATAAACAGCGTGAAGGCAAGAGGGAAAAAAAACATGAATATGATTGGCGTTATTTTTTTTTTATTGTCGGTGGAAAATTAATTTTGGTCGGTGTTAAGAATTTTATGTACAGTGTCACCCACTACACATTGGCACCCTTAGTAAATATTAGCCAGCAAAGAAGGCTGTAAAAAAAAATAATAATAATAATAATAATAATAATAATAAATAAAATAAAATAAGTGAATAAATAAATGAATGAATGAATAAATACATAAATACATAAATAAATAAATAAATGTATACATTTACATACAATTTTAAAAACAACACCACACTTTTGGGTTAATTTCACTCGAGTGTCTAGAAGGGGTCATATTAAACTTGTTTTCTACTGAAAAAACTTTAAGTACTCTTCACATTGATTAATTATTAATTAATTAATAAGCTGAAGGAAAATTAATGAAAGAAAGAAAGAGAGAAAGAGAGAAAGAAAGAAAGAAAGAAAGAAAGAAAGAAAGAAAGAAAGAAAGAAACAAAGAAAGAAAGAAACAAATAAACAAACAAACAAACAAACGCGATAAATAAGCCAGAGGGAGAATCGTGCTTTCACAGACACATCACACTATAAGAAAGCTAAAACAAAAGCTAAAAATAGTAATGATAATAATATTAAAATCAATAAAACAAGTTTTATTAAATGTAAATAGGGCTAGCAGATGTTGCTTGACAACCAAAAACCACAATAAGAGGAAAACATATAATGATTCTATTACAACCAAAGAAGAACCTGAAAGTCCACAAGAAAAAAACAAAGCTCTTCGAAATAATCGAAACTGCTTCAAAAGCAGCAGAAGGGAATTAATTTGCTTTAATGTTTTTAATTAAGATACCATCTAAATTGGTCTAATCCCGTTTCCCCAGTTTTCCTCCTACAACCTCAAGAAGCAGTACATCAAGGTAATTGTACATTTGCTGTTTTTTTTTCTTTCTTCTTTTTTTTCAATTACTATGCAATTCTGCCAATCATGTGACGAACACAGCAGGTTTCTGCAAAATGCAAAAGTTGGCATTTTTAACACATGCTTCTCATGTAATACTTTAAAATGTGCATTAAAATGGGGTGATAGGAATTCAGCTACACTGTAAAAAAATGCGTAAATTAGTTTTCTCAGTTGTAAGAGCAACAAATAATAATATGACTTCTAGTTGATTATTTGAAAAAGTAGCAGAAGGTAGATTTTTCTGATGAATCATCTGTTCAACGGTATCTCAATCATCACAAATACTGGAGAAGACATATTGGAACCTGCACACACCCAAGATTATTACAGAAATCACTTAGGTTTGGTGTAGGAAAAGTTATGGTTAGGGGTTATATTCATTATGGGGGCAAGCGAGAGATCTGCAGAGTGGATGGAAGCATCCACTCTGAGCTGCCCATTACATTACAAACTACAGGAGTGGGCAAATTCTTCAGCAGGATTGCACTCCTTCTCATACTTTAGCCTTCACATCAAAGTTCCTGAAAGCAAAGAAGGCCAAGATGCTCCAGGATTGGCCAGACCAGTCACCAGAAATGAACATTATTGAGCATGTCTGGAGTAAGAAGGAGGAGGCATTGAGGATGAATTCAAGTCCTGCAAGAACGCTTCCTTTGCCATTCCAGATGACTTTATTAATAAGTTATTTGAGTCATTGCAGAGATGTATGCATGCCGTCCTCCAAGCTCATGGGAGTCATACACAATATTAATTCTTTTTCCACTGCACCATGACTTTATTTTCTGTACTGTGCATTATTTCTGCTAAGTGACAAGACTTTTGTCTAAGCAAAGTTAGACCTTACTGTCCTAATTAAATAATTAAAAATCAAGGCATGAACATAATCTAGATGCCTTTGCCTTTCATATAAGCCACTTCTGATTTCAAATGATCAACTTGAAGTTATTCTCTGTTGTTTCTAAACAACAGATCTGTTGTTCCTAAAATAGGTACTTTAAGGTAGTGTAACCCAGGCATGTTGTTTTAATGCTTTTGCACCATCAAACACAATATGTTTTTCCATAGCACCAAATTCTAGCCCTCGTGCAATTGACACTCATCAGCCATTGGCTAATCTACATTTTGATAGCTCACTTGAATTCTCTCCATTGTTTGCTAACATAACATTATTGTGCATCTCCCGAAGCAAGGTGGCAGGCTGCATAGACCCTTCCATTAGCAAACATCAATACACGCCATTCAAATCCCTCACTCTACACTACGAGACCTGAGTGGAGAGCTTACTTTGACTATTAGAAAAAATATATATATCAATATTGGCAGCTCAGATAACACAGAGTGGGCCACGCTCGCTGGATGGGGGCTTTAACCAGGGAGGAGATCGAATATTTGCCAGTACTGTACTCAAGAGCCTTTATAACAACAGTAAAAGCTTTGAATACCGCCGAGCCGCTGGAATGAAATGAATGGATGCGGCTTAATACGCTCTTTCCATATGCCAGTCAATGGTTTTGTATTTGTAAGGTATTTTTTGTGATGTGAGGAACTACAGTGGATTCCTCTTTAAAGACGAAATGAGTGGAATGTCAGTTATAGCAGTGAAGTACATTCTGGTCTTTCTCATAGTGAGTCAATAGCTGCTTTTTTATTTTTTATTTTTGTAACAGGCTCCATGCTCTTATTCCCAAGATATCAAATATTGACAAACAGAGTACCATCGCCGAAGGGCCTGGAACAGTATTACTGATGCTGAACCTCTGGTTGAACCTGTACTGGAGAGGTGTAAGAGATGTCAAAGTTAACGGATTAATTAAATACAAGCAAGTTTCATATAATTTAATCTCCGAACTTTGCTTTTTGTTTCTTTAGGAATAATAATAATTATTATTATTTTTATTTTTTAAATGGGACCTATTAATTTTAGTATTAATATCTAGTTTTTAATTTAATTTTATTTAATTTTATTTAATTTTATTAAATTAAATTAAATTAAATTAAAATAAATTAAATTAAATTAAATCAAATTAAATTAAATTAAAATAAAATAAAATAAAATAAAATAAAATAAAATAAATTAAATTAAATTAAATTAAATTAAATTAAATTAAATTAAATATTTAATTTGTTTATTATTGCTACTATAAATAATAATAAATAAATAAAAAATCATATAACATAATGGATTTGTAGTTTTGGTCACTTTATTTTAACACTTAATGAACCACTGACTAACGCCCAATTTGTTGCTTTTTTATAGTTATTAATAGTCAGGTTTGAGTGTTTGGTAGGATGAGGGATGTAGAATAAGATCATGAAATGAATAGGCTAAATTGACCGTAATGCATATGTGTGAATGCAAGACCAGGTGTTTCCCAGTGCTTGGTTGTGACTGGAAAGACAAAACATATGCTGGATATGTTGGCAGTTCATTTCACTGTGGCGACCTCTGCTAAATAAAGGGACTAAGATAAAGGAAAATGAATAAATGAATGAATATGATCGTGGAGAATATGTATTTTATACGTACTTATAAACAAGCAATATCTTCAATTCAATTAATTCAAATTTATTTGCATAGTGCTTTTCACATTAGTTATTATTCCAAACAAGCTTCACACAAGGTGCAAATCATTACACCACAGTCAAAGTCAGAAACATTGAGGAGATGACACTAAATAATCATAGTTAACCTGCAGTTATACAGTATATTGCATCCTTCCAAAAGATATATTAGGGTGTATGATGTGAAACATGATCATTAGATATACTACACTCAAAAAATAGTTTTGCTGCTTCAGTCTACTTCATTATAATGAGCTGAAACACCACAACTCTTAAAGATTTTTCTGGATAACTTAATTGTTTTATGTTCAATCAACTTAAATTTATAAAAACTATTAAGTTAATGTAAATGATTTTTTGCTGAGACAACATGAAGAAACTGTGTGGAACCCTGCATTATTATACATGTTATAATAATATAATGTTAAATGAAGTGTGTTTGTGCATTTAGTGTCTGTTCCCGGATTGTTGGCAATATATTAATAATTATAAGCCACTTGTTAATAATGAGAACTGGTCTTAATTAAATAATTTGTTATATTTATATAAAGGAGAAACACTTTATTTTAAGGTGTATAGTACACATGTTTCATATATAGTGATTACAATTTATTTTGCATAATTGCATGTGTAATGAGTGGATGTGACAACATGGGTTGGATCCAAATGCGATTTTGATTTAGAGGGGTCTGGCAGGCAAGCTTCACTAGCATGAAGATAACCCATAGGAGAAGTATGTATAACAGGCAAATGGTCGAGGCAGGCAGGAAAACTAACACAAACAATTAAACAAAATAAGGGTCAAAACATAGCTAGACTGGACAGGGAAGTGCTTTGTAATGTTCACTACAAGGAAACAAGACTGAACCAATATTGTTTGTAAATAGTGTGTGTGTAGTCCATGTAATCAGTCCTGAACATATTTAGCTGTGTGAGTAACTAAGAGATCTGAAACTGGTGTGTGACTGTGGGACATGATGGGATGTGTAGTTTGCGTGAATGACAGGGAGTGTTCTCCAGTAATCTGCGAGGGCTACATCGCTGGTGGTCATAACAGCTTGTAACTAACGTTAAACCTCTAACCTTTATTCTACTCCTAGTCAGTTAGTAAGTACATTAAATTATTTAATATTAATTCTTAATATCAATGGTTAAATGAATAGTCACACTGTAACAAGCACAACTTAAAATAAAGTGTAACAAAAAAGGGTTGTTGTAACAACAAAAATCTGATTTACTCCATACAAAATTGCATATTCTGGGTGACTTTATGAAAGTTTTGAGATGGAATTTAGGTTATTTAAATATTTGCTTCATTATTATTTTTTTAGGTGACACATGTTAATCAGAAAGTACACTTCACCTTTTAGAAATTTAGGAACACTCAATATGCTTACATATGTGGTTTCATGTGAAGTTCTCCTGTTTATTTGAGTTCCAATTATTCACACATATTTAAAGAGTTATGTAAGGTCATGCTATAAGACCTCTATAGTCTGAACTAATCCGGGAACCGCGTCTCACTGTCTGTAATCCCACATCAGTAATTATACGAGACCACACAGGGCCCCAAACAGGCTCCAATTAAAACATCAGACAATTGTCTCCTCCACGCTCATCCCAGAATCTTCTCGATATCGCTGACGTAAATGTTAATAGGCTGGAGAGGTGTGAAGCGCTATATTAAGTGAGCGTGTAGCCTGTGATTATAATCAGGTCTTTGCCTGTTCCTGATTGACTATCAGCGGGTTTCCGTCATCAAGTTACCAACCCCATTTGCAGTCACAGGCTTTTCCAGACTCATTTTCCTGCAGATATGAGCAGACATGATGTTGTAAGATGATTTTTACAGTTTATAGATTATTTTTGAACACCAGCTGACTTGTTAGTTCTTTGGAATGGCTGTTTTTTTTTTTTTGAGAGTCAATTAATTGGTCAATGGAAACAGCAGCTGTTTGGATCACAGGTTCTTTAAGGCATAGTTCACACACAAATGTAAATTGCCTTATCATCTATTCTCCCCTATATGGGGTTTTAAACCTTTATGAGTTTCTTTCATCTCTTAAACACAAAAGAAGATATTTTGAAGAATGCTGGTTGTTGGGACCCATTAACTTGATACTGTTTAGGTCAGAATTATTAGCCCTTCTTAATTATTAGCCCCCTTGTATATTTATATTTATATTTTCTCCCAATTTCTGTAAAATATAAATAAGTTTTCAACACATTTACAACATAATAGTTTTAATAACTATTCATTTCTAATAACTGATTTCTTTTATATTTGCTACTATGACAGTGCATAATACATAATACTAGATTTTTTCAAGATACTAGTATTCAGCTTAAAGTGCGATCTAAAGGCTTAGCTAAGTTAATTAGACACGTATGGGTAATAAGGCAAATCATTGTATAACAGTGGTTTGGTCTGTAAACAATTGAAAACAAAATATTGCCAAAGGGGGCTAATAATATTGACCTTAAAATGGTTTAAATAATAAATAAATAAAAACTGATTTTATTCTGGCTAAAGTAAAACAAACAAGACTTCCTCCAGAAGAAAAAAACAATACTATAGAAAAATACTGTGAAAAATTCCTTGCTCTGTTAAACATCATTTGGGAAATATTTGATAATATTCTTATAGTTGTGACTTCAAGTGTTTACTATGGAGCTCAACGTGTCCTAGCAACCAACATGTTTCAAAATGTCTAATATTTTTTTCAACAAATGAAAGAAACTCAAATTAGGTTACGAACAAGTGAAGGGAGAGTAAATGATTACATAATTTTAAGTTTTGCGTGAACCGTCACTTTAACTGGTGAGACCCAGGATGGTATGAAAGCTTTTTTTTTTCCCTGCATTGAGAAAAAAGGGATTTCTTAATCGTTCTTGCATTTCTTTCTCTTCTGAATTAGAATTCCATAATTCACAAATTTGAAAATATTAGATGCATCTAAAAAAAAACCCTAAAACATTAACTTATCTCAATTGAAAAGTTGCACATATGAATAAAAATAATACAACCTGCGCTCATTACTGATACGTTCCCCTGTATACATTTCTGGAGATCGTGAAATCCATGAGGAAGAAGGCATGTCCCAGAAGGTTCTATATATAGACCAATTGTCTGATTGCTTAACGCAGTTCCAATGTTCTTGGTGGATTTTGGCAGATTTTTTCTTGGTTCCAATTTTGAAACTCTAGCAATTTGTGTGAATTCCTCTGAATTTCCCCCACAGTTTCTTAGAATAGGATAAAAGTAAGAAAAGTGAGCAGAAAAAAATAGTTAGCTCATAATTCAAATGTTTTTGCTCCCTCGCAATTGCAACTCTGAATTAATTACTTACAAATGTGAGTTTGTTTGACACAGGTCTGAAAAAAAGTCTGAATAGCAAATCACAAGTTGTTTATTATTATTATTATTATTATTATTATTATTACTATTATTATTATTATTATTATTATTATTATTATTATATTCTGAAGGGTGATGTGACAGTAAAGACTGGATTAACCATATACTGAAATATTATATTGTTGTCTTTACTGTATTTCTCAGGGTGGAGTCCAGGTTTAATGTACAGAGTTCTAAATAAAATCATTATTTGCTAAGAAAATAAAGTATTTCTACTTCTAAAGTCCATTTTATACATTTTATTTGTCATCTTCTTCTAATTAATTGTCTTCTAATTATTTATTTCTTTAAATGTGTCACTTCCTCTATTTGTGTCAGCAGCAGGTCAGTTGCTGAGGCAGAAGAAACTTTCTGTTAATGCTGTAGTTTTCACTTCAGGTCCTTGAGACTCACAGCGCTGCACATTCTGTGTGTCTTCCTCTTTTATGAGACCTGTTTCAGATCATCAGCTCATTAGAAGAGAAAAAGCTCCAAGAACTGACTGAACCGGCTATGTCAGATAAACTGTATATAGGTCTCCATGAACCACAAGTGAAAACTACTGTCTGAGTCTGTAGTCAAGACGAGTTCAGCTAAAAGTTAAACAAATACTTCAGAATTATTAGTCCTCCTGAATTATTAGCCCCCTTGCATATATATATTTTTTCCTCAATTCATGTTTAATGGAAATAATTGTATTTTTTTATTTCTAAACATAATAGTTTTAATAACTAATTTCTAATAACTGATCTCTTTTATATTTGCCATGATGACTGTCAGGGTTCTGCCACTCCAGTCTTGTTACTTCTTGTTTTAGTGGCATTGAGTCTCTGTATGAGTGCCAATTGTGGGCGCGCTTGGACCATGCGTGCTCCCACTTGATGCGGGCGCGTGGGGTCTGGGCGTGTTCGCGATTGTGCGCTCTCGTCCTGGTGTTTGTGTTTGTATGTCAGCAGCGTGTTTCATTCCTAGCGTCTAAGTCTAGTTGGTTTCGGGTGGCGCTGGGATGAAACGTGCACGCTGCGTGTGTGAGCGCATGGTAAGATGTTTTCATTTTATTGTGTGCTTGCGTTCAGTCCTCTGTGTTTGTTGTGTTTAGCACGTGGTGTATGTTTACATACGCCGTGTGCTTTTATGTCCTCATAAGAGTTCTCTCATTGGCTGCGTGTTCTAGTCTTTATGTGAGCACATGGCTTGTGTTGTCTCCCATTTATTGTCTAGTCCCACCCTCCTTGTTAACCCATTATTAGTCTATCATGTTCACCTGTTTGTTTTTTAATTATTTCTGCTTTATATTCTCCTCATGCCTGCTGTCCTGTGCCAGTTCGTTGTCGATTATTTTCCGCTCATGTCGTGTCCAACCTTGTCCAGTCCTGCTTTTTCCCTGCCAGCCCAGCCCAGCCCAGCCCAGTCAAGTTTGTTTTTGCCTTTTTATTAAAGTTTTCCCCCTCTGGGTTGTTTATTTTGCCTTTTATTTTATTTTATTATAAATAAAACCCATTTTTTGTTCTGCAATTGAGTCCTCATCCTTCTCCCCAACCCGAAACCTTGACAGATGACAGTACATAATATTTTACTAAATATTTTTCAAGATAGTTTTCAGCTTAAAGTGCACTGTAAAACTTTACTGTAAATTTACAGGAAATTTCTAACAGTATTGTACTGTATTTTTTTAAAAAACAGTGTCATTCTGTATAACTGATTTTCATTCAGGAAATTTTCATCATGTTTCCTTTTTGGTGTTCTTAAAAATAAATAAATGTTTTAAAACTCAGTGTTGTATTTTACTTCATATTGTTACTATATTTTTTTACCGTTTGTAATGTTTAGAATGCATTCTTTGTATTTACATATGTTTGAGAGTATAGTTAGGAGTACAGAGTGAAAAGCAGTAATTTATAGTATTTCCAGCTAAATAAAACATGATAATGCTGTAGAACACAGTTTAATACTGTAGGAATATGTAATATAGCAGTAGGAAACTGTATTTGGTAATTACAGTACAATATTGTAAATCTTATTTACAGTATATGATTCCGTAAAAATACAGAATGTGGCTGGCAACCCAGCTGCCAGTATTTTACTGTAAATTTACAGCGAAAAGAAAAACAGTTTAATACTGTAAAAGATATATTATAGTAGAATACTGTATTTGGTAATTACAATACCAGACTGTAAAAAGTATTTACAGTATGTGGTTCTGTAAAAATACGGAATGTGGCTGGCAACCCAGCTGCCAGTTTTTTTTACTATAAATTTAAAACAAAAAGTTTTACAGTGTGACCTTTAAGGGCTTAACTAGGTTAATTAGATTAACTAGTCAAGTCACTGTATAAAGATGCTTTATATCTTATAAAATTGCTTTTCTTCTAGCCAAAGTAAAACAAACAAGACTTTCTCCAGAAAAAAAAAAAAAAAAAAACAATATAGGAAATAATAATGTGAAAAATTCCTTTCCTCTGTTAAACATCATTTGGGAATTATTTGAAACAGACAATAATTTAGACGTCAAATATTTATGTACGATTGGAACACGTGATCCTGTCTCTTCCTTTCCCCGCACTTCAAAATGATCACTGACTGCTTATGGTTTCCCATAGGCAGTGTTCGCGCATGATGTAACAGTATTCCTGCAGGCGGGTATCAGTTTCAGGTTTATTTTATTTTTTCGCTTTAGTAATAACTCATTCCTTTCCCTGAGCTTCACACTTGCAGTTATTTTAACACAAATAAGCCAGCCATGCCTTCTGGTTTCTTCTCTTCGTTTATGGCTTCCAGTATGGATCATTTCTTTGGCAAAACGAGATGTGCATTTAAGATTGTATGACACACGTACCATTGCAATTACTTTTCTCACCATCCGCCTTCAGTGTTCGATTTCTTCTTCTTCTCCTCCTCCTACAGACTTCAAACAAGAGCTTTCTGGAAAATTTAGAATAGGAGAGCTGCATTAATCATTGCTGAACACTATTGGAAGCTAAGATTAAGAAGACATAGATGCCTTCTAAGGTATACGGGTGCTGTTTTTTATAGCACATGTATAGTATGGAGAAATTCATAGTCACAATAGTTGAATGGGTACATGGAACACATGAGCTTAAATTAGTGGAAATTAGGTGTTAAGTTGAATTTTCTTTTTTAAAAGAGATTTTTTTTTGCATGATAATGGGGTTTTAACCAAACATAGAGGAGCAAAGTACAGGGTGATTCAAAAAGCACAACATTTGAAAATGCGTGTTTATGCGAAGAAACATGATGGAACCTTGGTTGATTAATCAATGTGAAGAGTACTTAAAATCTGTTCATAGATGTTCAATATGACCCCCTCCAGACACTCGAGTGAAATCAACCCAAATGTTGTGGTGTTCTTTTTTTGATCACACTGTATATTAAAATGGGCGCCACGGTGGCCGAGTGGTTAGCACGTTCGCCTCACAGCAAGAAGGTCGCTGGTTCATTCATTCATTTTCTTTTCGGCTTAGTCCCTTTATTAATCCGGGGTCGCCACAGCGGATTGAACCGCCAACTTATTCAGCATTTGTTTTACGCAGCGGATGCCCTTCCAGCCACAACCCATCTCTGGGAAACACATCCATACATTCTCATTCACACACATATACTACGGACAATTTAGCTTACCCAA
This sequence comes from Danio albolineatus, assembly GCA_903798035.1. Taxonomy (NCBI): domain Eukaryota; kingdom Metazoa; phylum Chordata; class Actinopteri; order Cypriniformes; family Danionidae; genus Danio; species Danio albolineatus. The sequence continues at coordinate 4,929,677 of CAIGQQ010033860.1, forward strand.
TTCACCTGTACCGCATGTCTTTGGACTGTGGGGGAAACCGGAGCACCCGGAGGAAACCCACGCAACCACGGGGAGAACATGCAAACTCCACACAGAAATGCCAACTGGCCCAGCCGGGGATCGAACCAGCGACCTTCTTGCTGTGAGGCGAACGTGCTACTCACTACGCCACCGTGGCGCCCTTATTTTATTTAATTTTATTTAATTTTAATTTAATTTTATTAAATTTTTATGTGGTGTTATTGAGTGCATATTAAAATACATAAATGTTTATTTTATTTTATTTTCAACACATTTCTTCTGTTTTGTTTTGTTTTATTGCATTTTTACTTTATTGCATTTATTTTTTTATGTGGTGTTATTGAGTGTATATTAAAATACATAAATGTTTATTTAATTTTTTTATTTTATTTTCATCACATATTTTTTAATTTAATTTAATTTAATTTAATTTTATTTTATTTTATTTTATTTTATGTGGTGCTATTGAGTCTATATTAAATTATTATTATTATTATTATTATTATTATTATTATTATTATTATTATTATTATTATTATTACTATTCGTTTTCATCATTCCTGTTAGTCAATGTGTTTAATAAGAGATGATGGAAGAGAGAGATGGAAAATTTGATCACTGCTACTCCCTGATTGGTGAAATGTTTCTGAAAATCATGGGTAATGTAGTTTTCACAGTGCTAAATAAAATAAAACCAAGCTATTTTAAAAGCAAACTGAACTTATGCATGCAGATATGAATCACTAAACCTTAAATTACTTAGAACTGTCAACAGTGTTACACTCTTAAAACGGATGTGTGGATGTGTTTACCAGAGATGGGTTGTGGCTGGAAGGGCATCCGCTGCGTAAAACAAATGCTGGATAAGTTGGCGGTTCATTCCGCTGTGGCGACCCCGGATTAATAAAGGGAATAAGCCGAAAGAAAATGAATGAATGAATGAATAATAATAATAATAATAATATCAATGTCCCATATTTGATTTTTTTGCTGTGTTAAAACAACTCAGCTTTTTTTTTTTTTATATAGCAAAAATCCATTTTACTGCCTTGGTATAATTCAAATTCTCTCATCTTATCTGATTTATTCATATTTAAATTATACAACATATAGAAACCCTTATCATGTTTCTTGGGTAATTAGAAGTAAGACAGCCTATTCCTTTCAAGAGACTCTCATTTTCTCCAAAACTGTCCTGACCCAAAAAGAAAAAAAAAAGAAAAAAAAAAAAAAACAGACAGAGTTCACTAAGATAGCAGCACTCTCAGATAAAACTCTCAGCAGACTCTATTGTTTCTGTTTGGTCTGCATGAGCCTCTCTGTCCCGTTGAGGTCACTGTGCTGGAGTCATGATGGCCCGGAGCCGCTCTAATCCCCGTCCCCTGGGTGACATTACACTTCATCTGCCTCTTTTAATTAATGAGGAATTCAAAGAGAGCCATCTGATCCTCCTCGTGACAAACGAGTGCTCGCTTTTGTTTCTCCTCTCATAAGGATTTATTTATTTATTTGTTTATTTTTTAAACAATTAGCCGGAGGTGGACACCGTTTTATCTCGCTGTTATTAAGACGGGCATGCAGTACATTAGAGATGGTGGCCTTATTTTATTATAGTCAACGTTTACTTCAAAGCGGGGGAGTAGATCTGATTTTATTTCATCCATCTCACTGCCGCTGTTTTATCATCAGTGGGATTATGGCGTCAAAGAAATTTTTGAGTGATCTGAATACTAGAGCAGATTGTGGTCAGAGACGCTTGGAGTTTTAACAAGCTTAGAACTCTGTTGGTTTGATCAGTTTTTCAATGTTAAATGAACATTAAAAAGTAATAATATAAATTTTTCAACTCACCTAAAGTTAAAGAGTTGAGTTTTAACATTGTTGAATCCTTTCAACCGATCTTCATGTCTGGCAGGAGCAATTTATCTTAGCTTAGCATAAATCATTGAAACGGATTAGACCGTTAGCGTCTCGCTTAAAAATGACCAAATGATTTACTTTTCCTAACTGAAGCTTGACTGTTGTTACTTTAGAACGATGTAAAATAAAATATTCTATTTTATAACCCAATACGGCCAATAACTATACTCTCTTTCCGGCGTAATAATCAAGGGACTTTGCTGTTGTACTGTGAATGCTGCAGGTGCATTGATATTATGCAATGTCTAAAAATAGTCTCTAGCTAGGTAACTTGACAATGTGACATTTTTGAAACTCATTGGTCATTTTTGAGTGAGATGCTAATGGTCTAATTCGATTCAATGATCTTTGCTGAGCTAAGCTAAAAGGGAGATCAACTGAATGGATGATAAAACAGCTGTGCAACTCTAAGGTGTTATGATATTTGCTATTTTTAATTATTGTTTTTTTTAATGGAGTGTTCCTTCAAAATTTTTGTTTCTCTGCCTCTCTGATCACCTCAATTTGAACTCTGAAATGATCAACCCTTGGGGGTGGGGCTATCTTGAATTTTACCCAATCAAAATTCAGGGTAAAACATGTGATGGCTGAATATGTTATCACACCAAAATAAACACATTCAGCACGCACAAATCTGCTAATATTAATGCGCAAACAAAGTACAGTACATGCTAAGTTTCACTTCCCTAAGTAAATTTTCTTTTTGTGTTGATTGTTATTGGATCTGGACTTATATTATGTCAGGTTATGGTGAATGGTTTAAGGGTTTGTTAGCATCTCCATCTACAGTATATGGATCTGTTTTGTGTTGTGATTTTTGTTCCCACTTACAGCAGCTAATTTTGCATTGTATAGGCTACTTGAAATAAAATTAAGACCTTTTAAAATTACTTTGTACTGCAAAACAGCAAAAATACAACCATGTTATGCATTTTTTCCAATAGCTTTACGATATGCATCCATTGTTTGCCTTTAGGTGAAAAGAGACTGATTTGGACTATTCTTTATTGCTAAATTATAACAAAACAAAAATGTAATAAAATGTTTTTAGCTTCAGAAATAAAATAAATAATACCATCAATACTTAAATTAATAAACATTAGCATCACCTTTCTCACCCCATATAAAATGTGATTAAATATTGGCTTATAGCCCTGTGATATTCTGCAATAAGAGCACTCGCCTCTTTACCCTTCACCTTTCACCTTTGTGTATTACTCCGCCCACAAACAGTCAGTGACAAGCAGAGGACACTACAGTTTGACAAATATTGCAGCTGTTGGACAACATACTGTGTGCTTTTTAGGGCACAATGTAGTTGTTTAGATTGCAACTTTACAGTTTATTTATAAGGATAGTGGCTATTTTAAAATATTTATAATTCCCGAGATTCAGTTTAACGGCGGCCATTATCCTGTCACACTTCCCGCCACAAGATGGCGACAGAGACCAAATAATAAGTCCTTAGAGGAGAACAACTCAGCGTAATTGCAAACTACAACTGATTAAATTATTATAAAACAGGTAAGTGATTTTCTAAATCGATCCCTTTCTTGTGTATGTTGTAGTGCTGTATTTATACCCATAGTAACTGGTAATGTTTGGTTTGCTTTGGCTTTTTCAGGTTTAGTTATTGACAAATCCCGATCGCAGCAGAAAAAAATATAGTGAAATATGACAAATAGGAAATATGAAACCACATGTTTTGTCATTACTTTAAACATTATGCTAGAGAATCATTAAAAAACTAGCTCTAAAGTGACGTTTATGAACTGGCAACGTTCTGACATTCAGCTGCAGATTGAATGAGCGCCGGAAGAAAGTAGTTCCTTTTACAAAAGGGTTTTTAGACTCTCTGTGTTTTATTTTCTATTGTATACACACAATTATGCTATAAAACTGTTGTAAAAATGCAATATCACACTTATAGTAGTACGATATGGCTGTATATTGTCACTGGTGAAAATATATTTTATACAAATATATACAGCCATATCGTATTTAGTTTTCATACTTTCATAGTTTAATCCTTACAGTGGCTTTTCGGCATGTGACAACTGCTGCAAAATTAATTGAAATGAAAAGTTATGAGCTTTACCAGATTACGGAATTGTTGATAAATTATAGACAAAAACAAAAGCAGTCTTATAACAAATCTTTTATCACAATACACGTTGCAAGAAAACACCAGCTAGGTCATTACAATTCAAAACTTCATGTTTAATTACATGCTGTTTCTTTGTAATTAATGGAGCAGTTTGCCCATTTAAATATCTCTAAATATATTTTTTTAAAGTATACATTAATTAGGGGATTCAATATGTCATAATTACAAATTGAAGCGTTAAGTACAATTAATCAGCATTAATCATTTCCTCCACAAAAGAAAACATCGTCAAAACTACACTGCATACTAATTCTGAGTTCACTATTTCAACACAAAACCAGGAACCTGAAGCGAAACCACCCACAATATCCTACCGATTTGACCTGTTACACCTTTATTAGAATTCAAGCTTACGTAATTGCCACAGAAATGATTTCTCCCTCATATCTGTAAATATGGGGTTATTCCTCAGCCGTATGATTGATCTAGGCTGGAATTGGAGTTTTGTTCCACGTTTCGCTATTGTTAGTGGGAGGGAGAGAAAGAGAGCGATCTCTTGATGAAAGCTCACTGCACACAGCCTGATGTGGAGCAGCCAAGTGCGATGAACTTTAGACAGGCCTGACGCAAGCCTGCATTACTAAATATACACGAGAGTATCGCTCCCACAGGAATCTACGCACGCATGATTTAAGGCATGTCCAAGAAGGGACCTGAAACGTTTTTCAGGTCCCCTTTTGGAAATGCCTTCACAACTCAAAAAATGTTTAGCTGAGGATATATTTCTATCAGTATTGGGTTATGGGGATATACTGTACTTTATATGGCTGCACCAAATGATTTATATAAAACAACACAGGCACATCCTGTTTACGCACACCTATATACATTTCTGGAGAGTGCCAAATATGTCCCAGGAGCTATGATTTTTTTGACATTTTTGTTTACGCAAATCCACCAGAGGCAGCTGTGTATGCTTTTTGTGATCTCAAATTTCTCTCGCGAGTGTCAGTCACACCTGCTCTTCTCACAAAAATCCAACAGAGGCCGCAGCCGACTGACTAACTGACTGACTGACTGACTGACCAATCCTCCCCATATATCCCATCATCATCATCATAGGTGGCGAATTAATTATTTATGAATAATTAATTCAATTCAATTCAATTCATCTTTATTTGTATAGCGCTTTTACAATGTAGATTGTGTCAAAGCAGCTTCACATGCATTATAAAAAATTGAAACAGTGTCAGTCCAGTTTTCAGTTTTGAAGTTCAGTTTAGTTCATTTCAGCGTGGTTTAATAATCACTGCTGAGAGTCCAAACACTGAAGAGTAATCCATCGGTGCGCAGCCCTACAAGTCCCGAACCATGCAAGCCAGAGGCGACAGCGCCGAGGAAAAAACTTCACCAATTGGCGAAAGTGAAGAATTAAAAAACCTCGAGAGAAACTGGGCTCAGTTGGGCACGACCATTTCTCCTTGTGCAGAGCTGCAGTCTATGGCGCCGGGGCTGGAGAACGCTGGACATCCACCATGGAGAGACCACAGGTGGGTCACCGGCTGGTCAACAGGCTGGCCCTTCGGGAACAATGCGAGGACTCGTCTGTCACAGGGATAGTCTTACAGGAATCTGTCTCATGCTCTCCACTCCTCCATGACCACCACAGCAGCTGCTTAGGATACGACACGGTCCAGGATTATGAAAACCTCGGGAATAATAAAAAAAAACAGACTAACATGAGCGCAGATGCCATTCAAATTATAATGTCTTTTGGGAAGTGTTCCCGGCTCCGGTTGCCCTAAATAATGCAGACTAACATTCCTTTAGAGGATTTGGATTCCAAAGCATTTGTGTTTTATGTGTATGCTAATGTAAAGAGATGTGTCTTTAATCTAGTTTTAAACTGACAGAGTGTGTCTTCTTCCCGAACTGTGCTAGGAAGGCTATTCCAGAGTTTAGGTGCCAGATAAGAGAAAGATCTACCACCTACAGTTGATTTTGATATTTTGGGAATAATTAATTGTCCAGAATTAATTGAGCGTAGCGGACGTGATGGGCTATATTAAATCAGGAGCTCCTGCAAATACTGGGGAGCCAAGCCGTTCAGAGCTTTGTAGGTAGTCAGTAAGATTTTAAAATTTATACGATATTTAATAGGGAGCCAATGCAATGCTGAAAGAACTGGAGTAATATGATCATATTTCTTTGTTCTAGAAAGCACTCTAGCAGCTGCATTTTGAACTAGCTGAAGTTTGTTAACCAGGCCAACGGGGCAGCCGCCTAGTAATGCATTACAGTAATCTAATCGAGACGTCATGAAAGCATTAATGAGCTTTTCCGCATCAGACATTGATAGCATGTGTCGAAGTTTGGCAATATTTTTAAGATGAAAAAAAAGCAGTTTTACAGATGCTTGAAATCTGGCCTTCAAATGACAGGCTGCTATCAAAAATCACCCCCAAATTTTTGACTGAAGATGAGGACTGAACTAAGAATCCATCAAGGGTTAGATAGTGTTCTAAGTTTTTGCATGTGAGATTTTTGGGACCAATAAGCAATAAGCATTAATTAATTTATAACTGTAGTAAAGATACGGCCACCTGGCCGCTGGGAAGAAGGAGACGGAAAACCGACAAAGGTTTAAATAATTTTAATAAGAAAATAAAACAAACCTCACGGAGACTGCCGTCAAACTGAAAGCAAAAGTAAAACAATATGCCCGGGCCCTGTTCTCTCTTGTCCTCCTCTGCCATCGTTCCTCCTCTTATAGTCCAGAGCTCCTTCTGTAGGACTCAAGGCAGCTGTGCGCCACTGGTGTTTCTCATCTGTGGCAGGCCTTGCTTTGTTCCCATGGCTCTCGGCCACGCCCCCCTCGCCACAATAAAGAATTAATGATTTGTAGCCTACTGTTTCAACTACCTCCCCACATGGTCTTTGTTTTACCCATAACCAAATCATAAATAAATAAAGATAAGTTACACACAGGGCGCCACGGTGGCGTAGTGAGTAGCACGTTCGCCTCACAGCAAGAACTTCGCTGGTTTGAGCCTCGGCTGGGTCAGTTGGCATTTCTGTGTGGAGTTTGCATGTTCTCCCCGTGGTTGCGTGGGTTTCCTCCGGGTGCTCCGGTTTCCCCCACAAGTCCAAATATATGCAGTACAGGTGAATTGGGTGGGCTAAATTGTCCATAGTGTATGAGTGTGAATAAGAATGTATGGATATTTCCCAGAGATGGGTTGCGGCTGGAAGGGCATCCGCTGTGTAAAACAAATGCTGGATAAGTTGGCGGTTCATTCCGCTGTGGCGACCCCGGATTAATAAAGGGACTAAGCTGAAAAGAAAATGAATGAATGAATGAAAGTTACACACAAATTACCAACGGTTAGTCACTTTTTCTTTTTCGTTATAATGGCCTCGACAAACTCTGTTGGTAAATAAAAGTGCACAACCAACAGGAACCAACCAACAATATCTGAGGTTTTCGCTAAAATTACTAAGTACAAGTATGAAAGCAAAAGTCTGAAGCAGTGTACTGACGCTGTGACACATTACCTGGTAGATTCAATGGACAATGGCATCATCTATCGACCCAACCCTAGCGCCCACCTAATTCCCTTAACCCAACCAACAGTGTTTTCACATTCACACCCTCTTATTTACTTGTTTGTTTTATCTTTTTGGCTTTTGTTTTTGTCTTACTGTACCGTTCTTCTCTGGACTCGTACCCTGTCTTCGCGGTTGGAGTGCAAATCCATTCTGGTAAATGCAGAAAAGCCATCCACATGGAAGCAAGCAGTTAGCTAGTAAGCTCAAAAAGGAACGACATCATACCACCCTGTAGCTCTTATTTTAAAACCGAAATTCAGCCACACGTTCCTCTGGCTACACAATTCACGATCTGCAGAAATGTATTTAGGGCTATGTTTTCAGAATGAGCCTATATTGCTATCGACAGAATGGACTTCATTACAGTTAAGAAGAAAACCACATATTTTATTTATTATTTATTTTTAAGCTTTAGTTGGTAAATTACCACAATATATATCTGGTTTATTGGTGTACTTCTCTAATACTTATAATACCAGATCAGCAGATTTACTCCTACTTAAGATTCCTTTTTTTTCATACAGTGCTATGTCGATCTGCATTCTCTAAGTATGATCCATATGTATGGAATGAGCTTCAAAATTTACTACATATGGAATCTGATTAAATAAGATTAAATAATAAGATTAACGATTAAAAATAAAATAAAATTTAATTAATGAAAAAGAAAATCATGTTAATGCACAGGTGTCAAAGCCAATTCCTGGAGGGCCGCAGCTCTGCAGAGTTTAGTTCCAACCCTGCTTCAACACACACATCAGTAGGTTTCAAACAAAAAAGGACTCAATTAGTTTGATCAGGTGTGTTTTATTAGGTTTGGAACTAAACTGTGTTGAGCTGCGGCCCTCTAGGAACTGGCTTTGACACCTGTGTGTTAGTGGGTGTGTAAAGACAAAAATGTTCCTTAGATAGGTAGGCGAGTGCACGTACACATACACAAATACATCTCTTTTCTACTCACTGAGTCACTCCAATAAACTACTGAATGGGAGCGTTTTGGCAAGCATGCAGCACTATAAAATTTGGGGTTTATGGGATATGGGTTTTAAGTTCTGGAATCGGTGTCATTTATTATGCTGCTGCTTATCGTACGAGAGCACATTTAAATTATTAAAAGAGTAAATGAGCTGCGGTGAATATTCTGTCATCATGTATTCATGCTCGTAATGTTTAGACCTGACATAGTTCAAGTCAGAAGAGCACAAATGAAGATGTTCTGTGTAATGTTTGTGCTGCTCTGTTCCATACAGCAAAATTGTAAGTTTTATTTCTTAAACAATGCTGTACTGGTTATGGTACATCTCCATCCACCTATCCATTACTCCATCCATCCCCATCACTCCATTCATCCCTCCATCACTCACTTACACACTCACTCCATCCATCCATCTATCAGTCAATCTTTCCATCCATCTCTCCATCAATCCATCCATCCCTCTATCACTCCATCAATCACTCCATCAATTACTCCATCAATCCATCCATCCATTAATCCATGCATCTCTCCATCACTACATCCATCCCACATTCCTCCATCACTCCATCCATCCCCCAATTACTCATTTACTCACTCATTCCAACACTCACTCACTCACTCACTCCATCCATCCATCCATCCATCCATCCATCCATTACTCCATCCATCTGTCCATCAATCCATCCACCCCTCTATCACTCCATCCATCCCTCTGTGCATCCATCACTCCAACCGTCCCTCCATCACTCACTCACTCACTCACTCACTCACTCCATCCATCCATCCATCCATGCATCCATCCATCCATCCATCCATCCATCCATCCATCCACCCCTCCATTACTCACTCACTGGCTCCAACACTCACTCACTCAATCCATCCATCCATCTTTCACTCCATCCATTCATTCATCCATCTGTCTATCACTCCATCCATCACCCATCACTCAATTCACCTTTCCATCTTTCCATCTTCACTTCATCCATCCATCCATCCATCAATCACTCTATCACTTCATCCATCACTCCATCCATCCCTCTGTGCATCCACCACCCCATCCGTCCATCCATCCACCCATCCACCCATCCATCCATCCATTCATCCGTCCATCCCTCCCTCCCTCCCTCCCTCCCTCCCTCCCTCATTCAATCATAATTGGAAATGTAATATAAATGGCATATAGTTATGTATAAGTACACAATTTGGTAGGCACAGCTTGTCTTCCATTGCACTAAAATTTGGGATTTGTGCTGGCGCAAGCTGTTGGTATTGTACATCTGGCCCTTAGCGCTGTTCAGAATCATTTAAACAAAAAGGAAAACGGTTCATTTCATTATTCAGCACATCTTTGTAGACCCTAATGCTTTATTAAATCTGTATTACTGATTCATTGATTCAGTTGAAACCAGTGACTCAGTGAGACAACAAGATTAAACCAATTCATAAATTACTCACTCGAACCATTATTTTTTTGTCCAATGAACTGATTCATTGTAAAGTCTGTTTCAAAAGAAAGCTTTTGAACAAAACAAAAAGAACTAGAGCACAAGTTTTAAAGCAGCAATGATTTATATTTTAGCCTCTTCCTCACAAAAATGCTCTTATATGGCCAAAAAAATAATTTAAGAGAAATAGAAAAATTATTCATAATTTTTGTGTTTGTTTTTTTTGTCCATTTGGGCCATGCAATTTACAGTACACATTTGGTTTCATTATAAGTCAAAAGCGAAGAGAATATTATGAAAAAGAAAGAAAGAAAGAAAGAAAGAAAGAAAGAAAGAAAGATTTTTTTTATTTTTTTTATTTTACAACTCCTTAGAGTTCTACCAGAATTCTACCATTGTTGAATCAATTCAACTTCAGGTTGAAGCAGGAACAATTTTTGCTTAACATAAATCATTGACTCGGATTAGACAATTAGCGTTTTGCTCAAAAATGACCAAATAATTGAGTTAAATTTCCTATTTGAACTTTGATTATAGTTGCTTCATGTACTTGTCAGGGTTCTGCCACTCCAGTCTTGTTAATTCTTGTTTTAGTGTCAGAGTTCGGACACTAGCTCTATCTAGTCCTGTGTGTTGTCATTGTGTCTCTGTATGAGTGCCAGTTGTGTGCGCGCTTGGACCGTGCGAGCTCCCGCCTGATACGGGCGCAGGTTTGCATTAGGGTGTGTTTGCGATTGTGCACTCTCATCCTGGTGTTTGTGTTCGTATGTCTGCATCGTGTTGTTTCACTCCCAGCGTCTAAGTCTAGTTGGTTTCGGTTTCGGGTGGCGTTGGAATGAAACATGCATGCTACGTGTGTGCGCACGGTAAGATGTTTTCATTTTATCGTGTGCTTTTGTCTTGCGTTTGTCCAAGCACGTGGTCCTGTGTTTACATAGGGGCCGCGTGTTTCGCTGTCTGTTTTGAACATGTGGTTAATGAGTTCTCTCATTGGCTGCGTGTTCTTGTCCCGTTTTATGTGAGCACATGGCTTGTGGTGTTTTCTTGTGTCATGTGCTCTCCCGTCTATTGTCTAGCCCCACCCTCCTTCTTAACCCATTATTAGTTGATCACGTTCACCTGTTTGTTTGTTAATTATTTCTGCTTATATTCTCCTCATGTCTGCTGTCCTGTGCCAGTTCGTCATCATCGTTTCACCATCGTTTCTAGTCTTGTCCTGATCCCAGTCCAGATCCCTACCAGCCTGCCCAGTCAAGTTTGTTTATTTGTTTGTTTATTTGTTTTGTTAATGTTTACCCCTCGGGGTTGTTTGTTTTGCCTTTTTACTTTTATTTTTGTTATAAATAAATTCTCATTTTCCTGCACTTGAGTCCTCGCTCCTTTTCCCTACCAAAACCCTGACAGTACCAAGGCCGATGGAAAATAAAAATGGTTATTTTGTCCATTTGGGCCATACAATTTTCAGAACACATTCAGTTTCATTATGAGTAATTTAGCTAAGCATAAATCACTGAATCGGATAAGACCATTAGCGTCTCACTAAAAAATGACCGAATAATTAAGTTAATTTTCCTATTTGAACTTTGATTGTAGTTGTTTCATGTACTAAGACCAATGGAAAATAAAAAAATGTTTGGTTATTTTGTCCATTTTGGATTCAGTACACATTCGGTTTCATTATTTCAAAGAAAGAAGGGAATGTGGGTAGCGCTGTTGCCTCCCAGCAAGAAGGTCGCTGGTTTGAGCATCGGCTGGGTCAGTTGGTATTTTTCTGTGTAGTTTGCATGTTCTTCCCGTGTTCGTGTGGGTTTCCTCCAGGTGCTCAAGTTTTCCCCACAAGTCCAAAGACATGTGCTATAGGTGAATTGGGTAAGCTAAATTGTCCATTTGTGAATGGGAGTGTATGGGTGATTCCCAGTGATGGGTTGAAGGGCAATCTCTGCATAAAACATATGCTGGATAAGCTGGCGGTTCATTCCGCTGTGGCGACCCCAAATTAATAAAGAGACTAAGCTGAAAAGAAAATGAATGAATGAATGAATGAAGGGAATGTTGTGAAAGAAAGAAAGAAAGAAAGAAAGAAAGAAAGAAAGAAAGAAAGAAAATAATTTTTATCTCATTTTACCACGCTGGAATTAAGGAGTTGAGTTCTACCATTCTACAAGTCCATTCAACTGATCTTCAGGTCTGGCGGGAACAATTTTAGCTTAGCTTAGCATCAATCATTGAATTGGATTAGACCATTAGCGTCTCGCTCAAAAATGATCAAACAGTTCAGTGACATTTCCTATTTAAACTTTGATTGTTCATGCACTAAGACAGAGGGAAAATAAAATGTATTTCCATACAATTTTCAGTAGTAGATTTTCTCATACAATTTTCAGTAGAAAGAAAGAAAGAAAGAAAGAAAGAAAGAAAGAAAGAAAGAAAGA
>CAIGQQ010033860.1:4960240-4983286 GCA_903798035.1 Danio albolineatus
TATTTATTTATTTATTTATTTATTTATTTATTTATTTATTTATTTATATTTATAAATAAAAATATGTTGCTTGTAATAATTACTTTATTTATTTGTTTGTTTATTGTATCTTTAATAGCCTTTGTAACATTAACATTAAACGTAACATTTATCATTTATTACATTTATAATTTATTTATTTGTATTTATTAAAGCATAACAATTATCATATGCTGCACAATAAATTAGTAAATGATTGAACAAACAAACAAATACAAATACAAATACATAAATACTTCCTTTACAACTCAGCTGTGTTGAAAATAAGCCAAGCAACTTTTTTACTTATTTATTTATTTTTGACAAAGCTTTAATTTAAATTGCTTCTTGAGATGGATTAGTATATTTGTTTTCCATTAGACAGTGATTGCATTGCTAATTTATTCCAAGCTGAAATCAAGTACAAACACTTGCTGACTCTACAAGCTGTAATTAGTAATCAAAATCCCCTTTTTTTACTGATCACCAACCAAAATATGATTGAAGCAACTCAACAACTGTGCTCAATATATATTTATAAAAAGACCCACAGTACATATAAGTCAGACAATGCTGTGAAAAAATGTGCTCTCCCTCTCAGATAAAAAAGTCAATATTTACGAATCCTTATGTAACTAGTATTTATTTATTTATTTATTTATTTATTTATTTATTTATTTATTTATTTATTTATTTATTTATTTGTTTGTTTGTTTGTTTATTTATTCATTTATTTATTTATTTATTTATTTATTTGCATTAAATATTTATTTATTTCAATGTTTTACATTCATTTATTTTATTATTTTATATTTATTCATTTTATTACTGTATTATTTATTTTACTATTTAATTATACATTTTATTTATTTAGATATTGTATTATTTATTTTCTTTATGTTATTTGTTTTTTTTAGTACTTTTTAATTTAGTACTTTATTACTGAATTATTTGTTTATTTACTTGCTCACTCACTCACTCACTCACTCACTCTCTTACTCGATAATACTAAATAATGAGGCAGATAGGTCACAACTTTTCTATCTCTGACATAAGTTTTCAGACAGAGGAGAAGTGAAAGGTCCCAATTAGGAACTGTGTTATAACTTTTTGTCATCATTAGTGATATAATAGAAAATCTTGTCAAAATTATGACCTGATAAATCTGTTATCCCTCACAGCAGTACCTGAAGTTGGTGATGGTGATGAATGGGTTTCTGTGTAGGTTGCAAACAGGCCGTTATTAGTCAAAAAAGGGTTGTTACTGTATGCAAGTTGATTCAATGAGAGCAAGCAATGCCTGCATTCATCCATTCATTCATTTATTAATTAATTAATTCATTTATTTATTTTATTTATTTCAATGCAAAGTAGATTTTGCAAGAGCAAAAAAAAAAAAGAAAATTGATTTTGAATTAGCACCAACAGGAACATTGATCACAACAATGGTGATATCAAATGAACACCTATTTGCAAGGCAGTATCAATAAACAAAGCTAACACAACTGTTGATTTAATGAAATGACTTCCACCTGTATTCACGCTTAAATAGTAACATTTCAAATTAAGATCAGATTAAATAATACTATATATATAGCTGAATTAAATAAATGAATACATAAACAAGAACAGAAAATGCCTTAATATTGTATGTGATGGTTATTGTGCAAGTAAAATAATACGTTGCATCTGTTATAGATATTTTGGCCAAAGTCGAGACCCAGTTTTGTGCTTGCATCAAATTAGACTTACAAAAGTGATTGTATATACATATTACTTTGAAGTATTTAATTCAATGTTTTAAATAACAGATTTGTATGAACTAATGGTTATTCAGAATAGCATAAATTTAAAAAGAAAGGATGAAACAACATATAATGAACTTTAATTAATGTAGTATTTTATAAGATTAAAAACAAAAAGACTTTTGATATTTTTAGTTTAGTAAGTGAGTGTCTTCTTCAATTGATGATAAAAAAAAAGAATATGATAGACATATTTTAACTCATAGGAGAAATTAGATATATAAAAGCAATAAACTGACCATATTATGCTGAAAACATGCATACAATTTCAGGTTTATTTTTAATTTAAAAAATATACTGGAGCACTGGCACAGATACAAATGATGCATTTCTAAAAAAAAAAATAATACGAATATTTAGGAATATTTTCCTTTCTTGTCATCTAAGATGTTCACTAACTTTATCTATCTATCTGTCTGTCTGTCCATTTTATTCATTTATGTATTCTATTATTTTATATTTATTACTTAGCTGTTTTATTATTATTGTTGTATTATTTGTATTTATTTTATTTTATTATTTATTTATGCTACTAAAACCAACTGTTTGGTTGATTGATTGATTGTTTGTGATTATTCATAATATGTAATATTTATATTAATCATTTACCATTTCAATGTATTTTCAAGGGGCTTTTTATGACTTTGCCAAATATTAGCAAAAGATCTCAGCAAAATTATCTATCAATAATAATAATAATAATAATAATAATAATAATAATAATAATACTATGAGTACATTGTGAATTTTTAGGTATTTAGGTATTTTTAAGGTATTTTAAGTTACATAACAGTACCTTTAGTTATGACTCTGGTTGGAAGGCAGAAGACTTAAATACAGCTGTAAAACTGCGGGGGAAACTCAGACAAGCATGTTTTACTGTTCAGAGCCACTGTGTGGGACCATTACTGATGGAGGCTTAAATCCTGCAGATCTCTCAAGCTGAAAATATATAGTAATTGCTCTACCGAGATTTGCACATTGCCAGCTGAATTTCCTCACCTCATCAGCGCTGCGTGTGCGTGGGTTAATATGTGGAATGATATAAAGATTACCAGGTTGAAAAAAAAATTACGAAAAACACAAACAAAAATGCGATGCAGCGAGATTGCAGAAGATTATGAAGCTTACTCAGGGGGATTAATCTCTAAACGCTCATTAAAATCAGCGTTAAGCCGCGCTAATATTCAGAAACTGTGAAGCTAAATCTCTCAATTCCTGATTCAGTCCAGGGTGATGACACAGATCTTCAACCTCCATTTAGACGTATTTAAATGCGGATTTTAGCTATTTTTTTAAAGCCATTTAGCTAAAGCTGATATGAGAGGTGCAAAGCAGAGAATCTCACAGTGGAAGACGACATCAGGAAACAGTTGGTATTACACAGTAGAAGTCACAGAATACAATCTTTGGTTTGACTTCAATCAGGCAGAGAAATAACAATAATTAAAGGAAAGGGGTGTAAGAAAGTAAATAATAATAATAATAATAATAATAATAATAATAATAAGGGTGCCACGGTGGCGTAGTGAGTAGCACGTTCGCCTCACAGCAAGAAGGTCGCTGGTTTGATCCCCGGCTGGGCCAGTTGGCATTTCTGTGTGGAGTTTGCATGTTCTCCCCGTGGTTGCGTGGGTTTCCTCCGGGTGCTCCGGTTTCCCCCACAGTCCAAAGACATGCGGTACAGGTGAATTGGGTAAGCTAAATTGTCCATAGTGTATGTGTGTGAATGAGAATGTATGGATGTGTTTCCCAGAGATGGGTTGCGGCTGGAAAGGCATCTGCTGCATAAAACAAATGCTGGATAAGTAAGCGGTTCATTCCGCTGTGGCGACCCCGGATTAATAAAGGGACTAAGCCGAAAAGAAAATGAATGAATGAATAATAATAATAATAATAATAATAATAATAATAATAATAATAATAATAATGAAAATAAAATTTAAAAAATACAAATAAATAAATAAATAAATAATTAAAAAAATAATAATAACTAATAATAATAAATATTATTATTATTATTATTATTATTATTATTATTATTATTATTATTATTATTATATAATTAGAATGTTAGGAAGCTTAATTTCTCAATATAAGAATCATAACTGTGTAATATTACAATATCTGCAGTGTACAACCTTGCAAAACATTTATATAATAATAATAATAATAATAATAATAATAATAATAATAATGATAATAATAATAATAATAATAATAATAATAATAATAATAGGGCGCCACGGTGGCCGAGTGGTTAGCACGTTTGCCTCACAGCAAGAAGGTCGCTGGTTCGATCCCCGGCTGGGCCAGTTGGCATTTCTGTGTGGAGTTTGCATGTTCTCCCCGTGGTTGCGTGGGTTTCCTCCGGGTGCTCCGGTTTCCCCCACAGTCCAAAGACATGCGGTACAGGTGAATTGGGTAAGCTAAATTGTCCGTAGTGTGTGAGTGTGAATGAGAATGTATGGATGTGTTTCCCAGAGATGGGTTGTGGCTGGAAGGGCATCCGCTGCGTAAAACAAATGCTGGATAAGTTGGCGGTTCATTCCGCTGTGGCGACCCCGGATTAATAAAGGGACTAAGCCGAAAAGAAAATGAATGAATGAATGATAATAATAATAATAATAATATTAATAATGCTAGTGATACATATTAATAATAATAATAATAATAATAATAATAAGAAGAAGAAGAAGAAGAAGAAGAAGAAGAAGAATAATAAATATGTTGTCAATTAGAATGTTTAAAGCATGACTTCTCTTATAATCTATCTAATCTATAATCTATTAGGCTAGCTTAAAGCAATCTTCTGTTCAATCATGTTTATTTATAAGCACATTTTAGAATAGAAGCTATTTAATTGAAATTTCAAGTTGCGCATAAACATTGTAAATATAGAAAAAAAAAAAAAAAAACATATCCAACTAAGTAGGATAAACCTTTTATACAATATGAAAAAAGGCACACAAACTAGGACTGAAACACTTGTACAGAATACATTTGCACATGAGCATAAAAAATGCGATATAGGTGAATTAATTAGACTAAATTGTTTGAGCATGTGTGAATAAGAGTGTCACGATCACCAGCGATCTAACAGCTATAGATCGCTAGTAAAAACACACACACACATCTCATGAACTACAAATCTGCTTATAAATGGACTACAAATCCAGTCTTGTTAACTGGATGTGGCATTACAACGCGTTTTCTTTGTTCTTGTCTCACCGTGTTTTGATCCTCGTTTTGTTTGTTTGTTTATTTATACCTGCCTGCTATATGCCATGTTGACCTTCTGCCTGTACTCCGACCACGATTCTGGATTCCTGAATACGTCTGTTTGCTCCTGTTGACCACTGCTTTACTGACTCTCTTAATAAATCTGCGATTGGATCCTGACCTCCGTTGTCAGTGTCACTCCCCGTGTTACAGAGAGTGTATGGTTGTTTTGAAGTACTGGGTTGCAGATAGAAGGGCATCCGCTGCATAAAACATATGCTGGCATAGTTGTCGGTTCATTCCGCTGTGGTGACCCCTAATAAGTAAGGGACAAAGCTGAAGGAAAATGAATTAATTAATTATAGTCTCACTTTTAAAAAA
Organism: Danio albolineatus; assembly: GCA_903798035.1. NCBI lineage: Eukaryota > Metazoa > Chordata > Actinopteri > Cypriniformes > Danionidae > Danio > Danio albolineatus. The sequence goes on from CAIGQQ010033860.1 coordinate 4,965,667, forward strand.
AAAAAAAAAAAATTATGAAGGAGTTCATTGTGTTTCAATTTAATTAAATTCAATTCACCTTTATTTGTATAGCGCTTTTACAATGTAGATTGTGTCAAAGCAGCTTCACATAGAAGATTATAGTATATTGAAAATGTCAGTTTAGTTATTACTGTTTGAGTTCAGTTCAGTTCCGTGTTGTTTAATATTCACTACTTAGAGTTCAAACACTAAAGAGTAATCTATCGGTGCGCAGCTCTAGCTGCAGTCTAGGCGCCGGAGGTTGGAGAACTCAAGGCTCGTCTGTCCTTGGAGGGTTTCATTTTGTCTTTTGAGATGCCAGGAATTTATTATATTAGAAGAAAAGTGTCTGGCTTCTCTAATTCCATTCTCATTTTTTAGTATTTGAAAAGGATTCCTTCGTATCAGGAAGCCGTGATTTTCTTCACTTTGACTCTGACGGAAACTTTCTTGCAAGCTTTAATCGCAAAGTTTTTATGCAATAATACAACTTTAAATGTCTAATTTGCACCTTTAGATAGAAATATACACAGTAAAATAAGTAGTGTTAATTTAACACGTATAGTGTTGATTTTAGCACTACTGAAGATCATATATGTTAAATTTGCAGTCTAATATTGGCACTCTGAAGTGCTGAATAAATACACTGACAGTGTGGAATGTTACACTTACTATAGTTATCAAAGTTTTACACTTAGGGGCATTTAACACCCACTAGTGTTGTTATTACGCTACAAGTGTCATTTAGAAAGTACTCCTGTTAGTGTTACATTGCTTTATACACTGTTCTTTGGTGTATGTCTAGCATATTGCAATATTTTGCACTTGTAGTGTTAAAGAAAAATCACATCATATTGCACCTTGCAACCACACTGTCAACGTGCTGTCGTTAACACTGTATATTGTTAAGTCATTCATTCAATTTTTGGAGTTATTGACATGTAACCCTGCATTTTTTATACTGTTGATTTTACTATGTATTTGCAATGGCTCAAAACTCCCAACCTCTGCACATCAACTAGGTTTACATCTCTCAGCTACATAAAGCAAACCGACATGCTAATGTAAAGATAAGTATGATCAGAGTAATAAATAATAACCAACTCACATGTAAATGTACAATGCCTGACAGTGTTCTATAGTAGGTATGTGCAACCTATGCATGACCTCTGTGTATTTTTCCATGAAGACTTCATTATATTCACATTCACACAGTTGTCCAAATCAATTTACTGTGAGTGCTTTATAGTGGATGCTCGCCAATAAAGGAGGATCTTAAGAGGAACAATGCTATCTATGCACATACAGTATGAGCCTGAGACACACTCAGTTGAGGCACTGTTGACTGATCCCCTTGGCAATGAGCCACAATTTGATCGATGCATTTTTTAACACACATACAGCGGGGAAAATAAGCTTCGAACACGTCATGTAATTTTAAAAAAAGGGAATAACATTTCAAATGGAGCTGTTAACATCACATTGGAGCAGATTTTGGCAAGAATCTGAACAATACAAGCATAAATTTTAAACTAAATAATCTGAAAAAATCAGTTATGTGTAATAACGCTCCGGTTACTAAGGTAACCCTCGTTCCCCGAGGGGGGGAACGGAAATGCTATGTGGAAAAATTCCACTATGGGGATTTCGTTCAGAAAGCCAATCATCTGAAAGAGTATGTAAACGGGCCAATGAAATGCCAATGAGTTGGCAGCTTCAGCTTGCGCAGCTGATGCTTGTTGCAATCAATTTGGCAATAAAAGCACAGCGATAGCAGAGCTGAGTATCCATTTGAGCTGAAGAGACTTTCACCCCAACAGCTAAGGGGCATTCATTGTGGCAACGGAACATAGCATTTCCGTTCCCCCCCTCGGGGAACGAGGGTTACCTTAGTAACCGGAGCGTTCCCCTTCGGGAGGGGAACTTCAATGCTATGTGGAAAAATTCCACTATGGGGAAATGTATGGAAAACGCCACAATGAATGGACCTTACCTTGCCCCCGATGAGAGGTTAGCCAGGCTGAGTAGAGCGTGAGCGCACCTGCATCACCGGAGGCGCGGTCTTCCAACGTGTTCCCTGGCCCTTACTTGTCCCACTTCAACAGAAGATTTACGGATTTAGATATATTTTTCGGGAGTCGCAAGACATCTAGTAATTTCTAGGAATTGATACGACAGTACGTTGGGAAAGCGTGCAGTCCCGATAGGGAGGACGCTGCGGAGGCCACCTGCTGCCCGAGTGGGGAGACTGGTGGCAAGAAAACATAAGGACTAGCCCTGAAAAGGGGAGTACGCATATGAATATAAGATGGTTAGCTGTGAGGGAAGACACGGGTCCTGCCTGAAAAGGGGGACAGCATCGTGGCTAAATATGCATATGGGATCACCAGCGGGGATCGCACATAGCGGGCACCTATACCCAGAACGCGGGCTGACCAGCGGGCAGACCTACAACGTAACGGGCCAGCGTCTGACTCCTCCGCTGAGTCAGATGCTGGGGGCCTCGGAGGAATCTCTGCAGGGCTCACATAAGCGGGGAACTTTACTGACAGAGTAAAAAAGGCGCACGTACCTCCGTGTTAAGGAGAATGGCGCAGCAAGCGTGTTACAACACCTCACCGAGTGTTTCCCCAATCACCAAAGGTTACCTAATACCCTTGAGGAAACCGGCTCCACTCGCAGATTGTAAAATCTTGCAAATGTGTTAGGTGTCGCCCAGCCCGCAGCTCTACAGATGTCTGTTAGAGAGGCACCGCGTGCACGCGCCCAAGAGGAAGCAATGCTCCGAGTGGAGTGCGCTCGCACCCCTGGGGGACACGGCTCACCCTGGCTTTGGTAAGCGAGGGAGATGGCATCCACTATCCAGTGGGCCAACCTCTGTTTTGATACGGCACTTCCCTTCTGCCGACCACCATAACAGACGAAGAGCTGCTCAGATGATCAAAAGCTCTGAGTGCGTTCCACGTAAATTCGCAAAGCGCGAACTGGACACAGCAGATGAAGGGCTGGGTCTGCCTCCTCCGTGGGCAGCGCTTGCAGGCTCACTACCTGATCCTTAAACGGTGTGGTAGGAACCTTGGGCACATAGCCGGGCCGGGGTCTCAGGACAACGTGAGAGTTAGCCGGTCCGAATTCCAGGCACGAGTCACTGACCGAAAATGCCTCCAGGTCCCCGACCCTCTTAATCGATGCCAACGCGACCAGCAGAGCTGTCTTCAGGGACAGAAATCTTAAAGATACTGATTCGAGTGGTTCGAATAGATCTCCGCGCAAGCTCGTGAGAACGAGGGCGAGATCCCAAGAGGGCATGAGAGGGGGGCGGGGTGGATTTAATCGCCTAGCACCTCTGAGGAACCGGATGATGAGGTTATGCCTTCCCACAGAGCCGCCATCTATCGCATCATGATGAGCGGAGATAGCGGCCACGTAAACTTTCAGTGTGGAGGGCGACAGCCTGCTCTCCAGCTTCTCCTGAAGAAAAGAAAGCACAACGCTGATCTGGCAGTTTCGGGGGTCTTCTTGCGAGAGACGCACCACTCAGTGAATAGACTCCACTTCAGGGCGTAGGCGCACTCGTAGAGGGGGCTCTAGCCTGAGTGATGGTATTAACCACCGAAGCCGGTAGGTTACCTAAGTCTTCCTCGCGTCTAAGGACCACACGTGGAGATTCCAAAGATCTGGGCGAGGGTGCCAGATGGTGCCCTGTCCCTGAGAGAGTAGGTCTTCTCTCAAAGGGATCTGCCAGGGGGGGGGCCGTCGCGAGGAGGGAGAGTTCTGATATCCAGGTCCGGTTGGGCCAGAGAGGCGCAACTAGCAAGACCTGCTCCTCGTCCTCCCTGACCTTGCACAGTAACTGCGCGAGCAGGCTCACTGGGGGAAACGCATACTTGCGCATGCCCCGAGGCCAGCTGTGGGCCAGTGCATCCGTGCCGAGGGAGCCCTCGGTCAGGGAAAAAAAAAAACAACTGGCAATGAGCGTTCTCGGAGGAAGCAAACAGATCGATCTGGGCCTCCCCGAAGTTCGCCCATATCAGCTGGACCATCTCGGGGTGGAGTCTCCATTCTCCTGGACGTAGAGGCTGCCGTGAGAGCGCATCGGCTGCACGGTTGAGCTCGCCTGGAATGTGAATGGCGCGCAGCGATTTCAGCCGCGGATGACTCCAGAGGAGCAGACGGCGGGCGAGCTGAGACACGCGGCGAGAGCGGATACCCCCCATACGGTTGATATACGCTACCACCGCCGTGCTGTCCGTCCTGACCAGCACGTGTTGGCGCTCCAGCACCGGAGAAAAACGGCGGAGAGCGAGAAACACTGCCAGCAGCTCTAGGCGCCCGCAACACACGGCCCCCCCAGCCCGTGCTGGAGGCATCTGTTGAGACAACAACATGCCTGGACGCCTGTCCCAGAGGCACACCGGCCTGTAGAAACGAGGGGTCGTTCCAAGGGCTGAGGGTGCGGCGACACAGCGCAGTGACAGTCACCCGGTGTGTGCCCGCGTGCCATGCGTGTCTGGGGACTCGATCGTGAAGCCAGTGCTGAAGTGGTCTCATATGGAGTAATCCGAGTGGCGTGACAGCGGCTGCGGATTCCATATGCCCCAGGAGCCTCTGAAAAGATTTCAGGAGGACCACTATTTTGCTGTCGAACTCTCTCAGACAGTTCAGCATTAGCCAAGCGCGCTCCCCGGAGAGGCGCGCTGTCATGGTGACCGAGTCCAGCTCCAACCCGAGAAAAGAGATCCTCTGCACGCGGGCGAGTTTGCTCTTTTCTCGGTTGACCTGAAACCCCAATAGGTCGAGGTGCCGGAGCACCCTGTCCCTGTGCATAATCAACTGCTCCCTCGAGTGGGATAAAATCAGCCAGTCGCGAGAAAATTGAGTATGCTGATGCCCGCGAGCCGAAGGGGCGCTAGGGCACCCTCCGCGAGCTTGGTGAAGACCCGCGGAGACAAGGAGAGCCCGAAGGGGAGGACCTTGTACTGCCAAGCTCGACTCTCGAACGCAAACCGCAGAAACTGATGGTGGCGTGGAAGAATGGAGACATGAAAGTACGCGTCCTTCAGGTCTATCGCTGCAAACCAATCCTGAGGACGAACGCACCAGAGGATGCGCCTCTGCATGAGCATCTTGAATGGAAGCCTGTGAAGACACAATTCAAATGCGCAGATCTAGGATTGGCTATAACCCACCTTTCTTTTTTGGCACGATGAAGTACGGGCTGTAAAACCCGCTCTCCATCTCGGCTGGAGGGACCGGCTCTATTGCATCCTTCGCCAGGAGGACAGCAATCTCCTCTCGCAAGACAGGGGCGAACAGGGGCTGACCCCGGTGAAATACATACCCGTGAGCTTGGGAGGCCGTCTCGCGAATTGGATCGCATAGCCGAGTCTGATTGTGCGTATGAGCCACCGCGAAGGGCTGGCCCGCGCTAACCAGGCAGGCAGAGCCCCCGCTAATGGCTGCATCGCAACAATCGCTGACGTACCTGCAGTGGGGCAGCGCGGAGTGGGAGCGCTGATCCGGGAAGCGCTGGGGTCCCGCGGAAAAGCTGGAGGCAAGAGATTCACTCCCACCTTGCTCCTATACTCCGGGAGGGGGCTGGAGGAGTGGGAGAAAGGAGCCCGTCCTCCCACAGCTCATGAGCCACTGGCGAAATGCACCGACTCTGCGAGCCAGAAGGCATAGCGTCCCGGACTGGCAGAGTTCGGGCTGTCACATCCGAGGAAGTGGAAAAGTGCTCCTTCATTGAGCCCGGCCCTCCACCGGGGAAAGAGCAGCTTCCCTCTTCTCCAGATGACCCGTCTCAGGGACGCTTCGTGGTCCGTTACCGGACTTAACGGCGCCCTGGGCGGGGCGGGCGGCCTGATTACGAGGTGCTCAACGCTGCCGCTTCGCCGGAGGCATAGACGGGGCGGGGCAGCACTCGCAGGCGGCCGCCCTCGGCGAGGAGCAGCAGACGTGGATAGCTCGGTGGGCCGAGCGGTCTTACAGACCCGCCGATAGATGACCTCATCTGACTGCTCTCTCACCGCCTTGAATTCCTGGGTGAATTCAGACGGTGTCGCCGAACAGGCCAGCCTGGGATATGGGGAAGTCAAGAAAGTGAACTTTGTCGACTCCGTGCATACCTTTTGCCAGGTTTAGCCCAAGGTGGCGCTCCTGGACCACTAATGTGGCCATCGTCCTTCCCAGGGCACACGCAGCGGACTTGAGATCCGTGGAGCTCAGTCGGGTGCGGTGCGGGGCTCTAACAAGCCGGGGTCGGAACCACCCTCGTGCAGCTGGGTCAGCGCGTGCGCATATCCCCTAGCGTGCAAGGTGGAAGCAGCCTGGCCCGCGGCTGTGAGGGCTCTGGCTCCGAGGGAGGCAGAAAACCATCACGCCTTGGACGAGAGACGAGGCTGACTTCAGCAGAAAGAGGCACCACGCGGCCGCAATGGCACTCTCAATCTGGGGAATCAACTCGTACTCCCTGGCTGCTCCACCATCCAGGGTGGTGAGGTGGAGGCGCACGCAGAACGGGCAGAGAAAGATGCCCTCTAAACTGCGTGAGCCCACTGCGCACGTCCGGGAAGAAAGGGATGGGAGGCCAGAAGGTCTTGCCTTTTTAATCCTCCACATACACCCATCTAGTCGGTCCGGTCGTGGGGCTGGGGGATAAACCATCTCCAGGCCCACGGCCGAAACAGCCCAGGAAAGCGCGATTATCATGTCTGTTTCTAGATCCGACCCCGCGCTTGCTACCCCGGAGGGAGGGAGCGGGTTCGCATCCTTCATCAGACAAGGATAACCCACCTCCGATGCAGCGGTGGACATCTGAGCCTCGGTGTCATTAAGTGAGAGGGCGGCCATCCCAGGATGGAGCGCTTCTCTCACTCAAAGCTTGGATGGAGCGCGTGGAGGAGCGAGAGGTCCACAGGCCCGAGGGCGGCGGATTACTCCCACTGTAACCCTCAGATCTGCCCGAGTGCCCACCGCAGAGCGGGGGACAACTGGGGTGGGTGGCCCTTTTGCAAGAGCGAGCCGCGATCTTAACTGCGCAACAGACACGCCACCGCAGTGATGGCATGCACTGTCCGCGAGCACCGCATTAGCATGCTGGACCCCCAGACATGCAACGCAGTGCTCGTGCCCATCATCCGAGGACAGGAAACCACCGCATCCAGAAACGCACAGTCGGAGCGCCGTCTTGAAAAAGACGTGCTGCACGACCGTGTTGCTCTTTTAGGATGCAACAATACATACCGCTCTGGAGGACCGGACCCAAAGAACGCCAGGCAAGGGAGAAGCCCAGCTCGACCGTCTGCCGCTGCGTGTCACACACTCTGGACCGGGAGACCGCTCTCGTTCACTCTCTCTGTGTAATACAGCTGGAGGAACCCTCATCGACTCTCTCAGAAGCTTCGTGAAAGACTCTGAAGCGAAAATGGATACTCAGCTCTGCTATCGCTGTGCTTTTATTGCCAAATTGATTGCAACAAGCATCAGCTGCGCAAGCTGAAGCTGCCAACTCATTGGCATTTCATTGGCCCGTTTACATACTCTTTCAGATGATTGGCTTTCTGAACGAAATCCCCATAGTGGAATTTTTCCACATAGCATTGAAGTTCCCCTCCCGAAGGGGAACAATAGAATGACACATGAGAAAGTACTGAACTACTGAAATGTTTTTAATACTTTATATAAAAGGCATTTTTAGTGATCGCAACTTAAAGATCTCATATGAATAAAGTCACATGCACTGCTCAGGTGTGATTTTTATATATTTTTTTCACAGATTTCAACAGAGTGAAAAAATTCTCAACCCAGGCTCAAAGAAATTATCAAAGAAAAAAAATAGATATATATTCGTATTGAACCGTTCGGTACGAGGCTTTCGGTTTGGTAGGCATTACAAACCGAACGATTCAGACTAATTATTTTATATTTGAAAAAAATAAAAGAAAATAAAGAGGGTAAAATATGCATTCAGTGCTACTACGCTCGACAAGGCATCCCAAATGACATGACAGGCAACGTGCTGACTGCCCCACCCACATCCAAACACTACTCCAGTCAGGCACATGCTGAACTAGCAGGTTAACGCTAACATTAACGCAATTAATAGACCAGAAATAGAGGATCCTCCTATCACCAACAGGTCTGGCGTTTGGGAACACTTTGGTTTCCCTGTAAGTTTGAGGGTGATGGCAAGAGAGTGGTGGATAAAAAAACAACAGTATGTTGCATCTGCTACACGACAGTAAGCTATACTTCTACAGTGAGCGAGACAGCGCCAATACTTCTAACATGTCAACTCATTTACCCAGTCTGTCACCCCAGTCTGTCAATAAGTGGAACTAGACAAAAAATAGAAACACACACACTCCAAACTATCCCCGTGGCATTTAAACAGGACATGATATGAGACCTTAAGGCTGATTTAAACTCTACGCGTCCGCTAGTTCGCTTGAGTGCGTGTGGCAAATATGACGTCATCGTGGAGTTTCCGGATGTCCGCTTTGGGTGCGCGCGACATAGTTTCAGCTGGCGGAGCACATGGATTTTTTTGAGACCCCAGCGAACAGCGCGCGGTGCCGCGTCTGATTTGAGTTGAAAATGAAGCACTTTGAAGAGATTTTGTCTGAAACAGGTACTACTGTACAGACATATTCATGATCAGTGATCATAGAGATAACCAGATGATCAATAATTCTTGGCTAGAAATTGTAACAGCAGTGAGAAAGGAGGAACGTTTTTGTTTAAAGGTTTGGAAAAACCTGAGAGATGAGTTTATTAAAGCCAAAAGAGGCCAATGGAGACACAGGTACACAATTACAGAATATGTTTTTCCACCAGTCATGGGTTTAACACTGATGGATATGTTACAGTTTATTTTAAAGCAATTTAATAGTTACAAAACTATAGCTAATGAAGTAACGAATTATTTCTTTGATAACTGGACAGGAATATTTGAACCTGTCGATTTACAACATGATGCCCTGTTTTTCTAGGCTTTATGGTGATAATGGTCAGGAATGTTATTGGATTATTATTGCCTTTTTAGCATAAGAAGAGGACAGAAACTAGCCAGACAGTAATGTGTGAATTGTGGCGCGGCTAAATAAATAATAATAATAAAAAAACATCTATATTATTTAGTAAGTGTGCTTTTTGCTTTTTTTCTTGCCATAATAAAATATATATATTAGTAGAGGAACCCATGTTCTGTTGTCATTAATATCTTAATACACTTTAATAGGTAGCTAAAACTGTCCGAGATATGAACAAAAGCAAGTGATGCATTAAAGTTTGATTTTAAAAAATCTTGAACGGTTACAAAAATCTTTATAATAATTAAAATAATTTATAAAAATAATAAAAATTTGTTTTATAAACATCAATAATATTAATTTTATGACGTAGTTCCTGAAACTTTCTTCTCTGTTTTTCTGTCTGACTTTACGGTCAGTTTTATTTGACCGCCCCCTTTCGCTTTAAAGAATATCACAACGGCGAACGTGGCGAGTATAAAAGCCTCGAGGTGCGCGCACGCTCAGTGGAGGCGCGCGATGCGGCGCCAGGCAAAAGTATAAATCCAGCTTTACTCAGTAGTAGAGAATTTGGGTTTTAAGAAAATGCTAAATGTAATCAAGTCCCATTACATTATTCGTTACATTATCCCATTTCAGTCATAAAAATAGTTTAAACTGAGTTCCATATCAAAACAACTTAGTTCTTTTCTTTCTATTAGTTTAACTTCTACAATATTACATTACATTTTTATAAGGAGCTTTTTGGTTTTGGTCATAAATTAGGTTTTGTGTTATTTGCTGCTAAGAAGAAACCCCAAAAGATAGGTTAAGTATAGCTCAATCCTTGTTCAAAGTAAAATTAAAAAGACCATTATTCTACGATGTTATTTTTAATAAATAAAAAAAGTGGAAAAAAAGAGAAAGAAATTCTCTGGCTTTTTTATTTTTGTGTATTGAAAACATACCGAACCATGATCCCACTGTGTCGTATCAAACCGAAAAATATATATAAGTGTGTTTGTGTGTGTACTTGTTTATGTAGTTTACAAGGACATGGAATTGTATAATGGCATGGGTTTGACTATAGTTGTACTTTATTAATATTAACAATAATACTTATACAACTTTTGACATTCAAACTTTGCCACATTTCCTGGGAGAGATGGGTTTAGTGGTAGGATAAGGACATATAATAGGTGTTTTTTACACTAATAAGTACATTATAACTACAGTAGTCCTTGTAAGCTGTATATGTGTGTGTGTGTGTGTGTGTGTGTGTGTGTGTGTGTGTGTGTGTGTGTATTTGTTTATGTAGTTTGCAAAGACATGGAATTATATAATGGCATGTCTTTGACTATCATTGTACTTTATTAAAGTGGTTAACAAGGACATACATTATGTCCTCATAATTCAAAATTCTTAAAAAATCATCCTTAACATTAATATTAACAATAATACTTATACAACGTTTGACATTCAAAATTTGGCACATTTGCTGGGAGAGATGGGTTTAGGAGTAGGATAAGGACATATAATAGGTGTTTTTTACACTATTAAGAACATTATAACTACAGATAGTCCTTGTAAACCGTATATGTATACAGTAAGTGTGTTTGTGTGTGTACTTGTTTATGTACTTTACAAGGACATGGAATTATATAATGGCATGGGTTTGACTATAGTTGTACTTTATTAAAGTGGTTAACAAGGACATATATTGTATCCTCGTAATTCAAAATGCTTAAAAATCATCCTTAACATTTATATTAACAATAATACTTATGAAACTTTTGACATTCAAAATTTGCCACATTTCCTGGAAGAGAGGTTTAGGGGTAGGATAAGGACATATCATATGTGTTGTTTTTTTACAGTATAAAATGCATTATGCCTAAGGAGAGTCCTTGTAAACTATATATAAGTGTGTGAGTGTGTGAGATTTAAGGAGGACACCTGAGACATCTTTGTTTATCTTAGGCCATCCATTGACAATCTAATGTCTTCCAGAAAATTGCGCCTGGCAGCTCTATTGAAGCAAATGGAGTGTTAAGATCACACAAATAGCTCTGTAAGTTTGGCATTTCAGCGTCTAATGTTAAAGTCTCCCTCCAAGTGCTTTCTCTTACCCTCAAATTTATCTTCATCCCCTTGCATGCTGTCATTGGTCATTTTTAATGGCTTGTCATTTTGGAGGCCGTCACTACAGAGGCTTAATAAAGAGCTGAGGTTCTGTCCAGTCGTGTGTTTTGAGGAGAAATTAGAAGTGACTTGAAAGAAGTTGCCAGATATTTTGCCCAAACCCCATCCACAGTAAAATCTTTTCAGTCCAATAACTATGTTAAACTTGAAAATGTTAACATTCCATGCAACCATACGTCAAAGTCATCAAGCAGATCAAGCAACACAATCTGATTATCAAGACCATTTGTTAATCAAGGTTAGATTTGAAGAGGAATGTCATTTTCTGCTAGATTTTCTGCTTTTTTTTTTTACTATTTCATTTGTTCGTTTGTTCACTTGTTCATTCATACACTGTGCATTTTGTGTTGGAGTGCTTATATAAACAATTTCATAACTGTTTCCTTTCTGTTTATTAAATAATTAACATTCATTGATTCATGTATTCATTTATTAATTGATTTGTTCATTCGTTTGTTCATACAAACTTTTAAATAATATTCTAAGTTGGAGTGCTTACATAAACAGTTTCATGCCTGTTTAATTTCTTTTTATTAAATAATATTTATTAAATATTCATTCATTCATTTTCTTTTCGGCTTAGTCCCTTTATTAATTCGGGGTCGCCACAGCGGAATGAACCGCCAACTTATCCAGCATTTGTTTTACGCAGCGGATGCCCTTCCAGCCACAACCCATCTCTGGGAAACACATCCATACATTCTCATTCCCACTCATACACTACGGACAATTTAGCTTACCTAATTCACCTGTACCGCATGTCTTTGGACTGTGGGGGAAACCGGAGCACCCGGAGGAAACCCACGCAACCACGGGGAGAACATGCAAACTCCACACAGAAATGCCAACTGGCCCAGCCGGGGATCGAACCAGCGACCTTCTTGCTGTTATGCGAATGTGCTAACCACTCGGCCACCGTGGCCCCATTTATTAAATATAATATATGTTATTATATATAATATGTATTATTATTTTATTAACATATTTATTTATATGGGTGACAAAATTAATAGATTTTTCGATGCACCGAGATGCAGATGCAGACAATTCAATTTCGGTTCAGTAATAGATCATAACCGGTTATTACGCACAGAAGTCATTTATCTCCTATGCGCTATGTCACGGTAGAATACTATGGCGAAGGAGGCAAGTTATTAAAATGTTCTAACTACTTAAAAGCAGATAATTGTTTACACTGCTTGTGAGTTTGTTGGACAATCTTTAATTAACACTAAAGAAGGTACAGCATGAGTTGATATTTCACTACAAGTGAGAAATGCTGTAAAACGCCATCTCTGCCTCTCTCTCTCTCACACACACACTTTGGACATTTGACCCGCTGACGTGTTCACAAGATAACTTTTCCTCTCCTCTCGGCTGTTAAAGCGATATTTGTGTATCCAGACATGAGTGGGCCTGTGGTGCGAGTTTTCTACACTGCGTCTATTACGGATTACATGTGATAATCGCGTAAAATTATGTATGGAAAGCATCATCAATGCATCGTGATGGACCGAGATATTGAATTGAACCAAACCGAACATACAGAAATGTAAATTGGACCAAACAGGGATACAAATGGGTTCACCAGGTTACACAGAGACTGTCTGGAGATCCTTCAGTCTTTAGCCATTCATTTTAATTTAGTAGTTTGCTATTTTAGAACGTCCATTTGCATTTCCATTAAAACAAAGCAATTATCTCCGTGCTAGTGTGGCTAAGTGTTAATTCAGTCAGAAGTAGCAAGTTACTGGCATGTGTTCATTATATTTGAGCCATTATTTTAACACAGTAAACAGTAACGTCTATTATCATTAGCAAAATTTTACACCTTTTAATTGAATAAGCACTTCTCTCTCTCTCTCTTACACTGCGTTCCTGCTTTGGTCGCATCAGGGAGGAAAAAAAGTAGTACTTGCATAAAGATACGTGAGCAAAGTCGTTGTTTTTTGTCATCAGTAATGAATGTTCTCACAGCTCTCTGTTCTCTCACCGCAGTTGGTAGAGAAATACATGAAGCCTCCAGCAAACACTGGAAAGCAAAGAGCTGCAGAAGAAACCCTGCTGAGCGCTGGGATGTACACCGCTCACTTCTCACATTCAGATTACTGTTTAGTCAGAATTTGAAATCAGTGGGAACTGGGGTAGCGAAAGGGATGAAGGAGCTAGATTTGCTTTTTAGGAAGTAGCTTTTAAAAGAATGACATGGAAAGGAATATAAAAGTAGGTGATATGGTCCAGAGTGACGTGTGTAAATTGATTGATTGATTAATTTTTTGGTTGCTTGATTGATTGAAATATTTCTCTTATGATTATTATGATAAGAGTTTAGTTTTTTTTTTTTTTTTTACGGTAAAAACAATGCAAAGCAAAGTAAAATATAATAAAAAAGGCTTAAAGACACACAAAAAGATGCTCCACTTTTAGTAATTTTTATTAATAATGGTTATTTTTAAAAACATTAAAACATTTAAACATGTTTTATAGATATCTGAAAATTACAAAAAAGTGGGTTTTTACACATTTCTTTCTTTCTTTCTTAAAATATGTACACAAGATTAATAAGCATTACTGTTAACAATTGTTTTTTTCATCACATTGATTATTGCAATTATGGTCAGCATAAAACATCTTTCAGGGAATGAATGAATAAAGAAATGAACGAATGAGTGAATGAACAAATAAATGAACAAACCAACGAACGAACAAATGAACGATCAACTAAACAAACGAAAGAATATATGAATGAATGAATAAACACATTAATGAACGAACACACAAATAAATGAATGAAGAAATAAACAAATGAATGAATGTAAGAATGAATGAATGAATTAATAAATGAATGAACGAACGAACACATGAACAATCAAATAAACAAAACAAAATAATGAATGAATGAATGAATGAATGAACACATAAATGAACGGACACACTAATTAAAGAAGAAATGAACAAATGGCTGAATGTAAAAATGAATGAATTAATAAATGAATGAACAAACGAGCAGATGAACGAACAGATGAACAAACATACAAATGAATGAACGAATGAGCAAATGAACGAAGAAACAAGCAAACAAATAAATGAACGAATGAATGAACAAATGATTGAACGACTGGTTGAACGAATGAATAAACAAATTAATGATTGAATAAAAGAATGAAGGAATTAATGAATGAATCAACAAACTCACAAATGAATGAATGAACAAACAAATTAATGAACAAATGAAAAAATGAATAAATGAAGGAAAGAATGAATGAATGAATAAACAAACACACACATGAACGAATGCACGACTGTAACAGCAAACAAATGAATAAATGAACGTATGAATGAAAGTATGTATGAATGAATGAATGTCTGAATGAATGAATGTCTGATTGAATAAATGAATGAATGAATGAATGAACACACACATTAATGAATGAAGACACAAACAAATGAATGAAACATTATTTGTTTCATCATTCGTTTGTTCTCAACCAATCAACCACACACACAAACACACACACACACACACACACACAAATAAACAAATAATTTGTCAGACAGTGTATATGTAAAATATGTCTAATATTTTGATCATTCACTCAATCAATCAACACTGAATGAACAAACACACTAATTAATGAAGAAATGGATGAATGCAAAAATTAATGAATGAATGAATAAATGAATGAACAAATGGATGAATGTAAAAATAAATGAACGAATGAACGAACGAACGAACGAACAAATGAACAAACAGATGAACAAACATTCATTCATTCATTCATTTTCTTTTCGGCTTAGTCCCTTTATTAATCAGGGGTCGCCACAGCGGACCGAACCGCCAACTTATCCAGCATTTGTTTTACGCAGCGGATGCCCTTCCAGCCACAACCCATCTCTGGGAAAATGAACAAACATGTGTAAAACAAATATATGTAAAATATGTCTAATAGTTTGATCAATCACTCAATGAATCAACATTGTTTTAATGCATATTTTATATCCAATGTTTTTGTATAAGGAAAAAAAATGCAATATTTATATCAGCATTGCATCTATTACTGCAAGTAACAATTCTGTCTTGTGAATGATTGTAAAACATCCTTAAATCTAGATGCCAGCCTTGACGGACTCCTACCCTCTCAAGCAGTGAGACTGATACTTTGAAACGCGGCTCTTTCACACATATCCTCGATCTCCGACAGATGCTACAAATTCATTAAGAAACCATCCTGCTGTTTAGACCAACTCACGAGTGTGAAGACAGACAAAATATCAAGAGGCCCGCTAATACAGCACGCTTTTTAACAAAACAATATCGGTCCACGCAGAGATCGCATTAAATTGTTTTTAACTTCTCCAGGGAGGAACGGCTTTAACGCATTTTGCCTCTCTGATATAATATCACGCAGGCTTGATTTTATCGAGGATGGCGTTTATTCAACCTGAGCTCGACTTCACGTTTGTGAACAAACAAACATGCTCCGGTCGGGCACGGAAAAAAAATGATAATAAATTGCTGTGCGAATGTGAACAAACAACACAGTGCGAGATCTGCCAAGGCAGAGATAATGTTGTGTAAAATGTTTTGATGTTGATTATTCAAAACCATCAGGGCATGAATGCCTTTTGCACAAGGAGCACAGTGAAACAGATATCAAGCTGAGGGTCTGTGTTGCCTCGAAAAATGTGTTTGGAGTGAAAAAAAAAAAGACTTTGTGACTTTTAGACTTTTCCACATGAAAGCAGCAAAGGATGGACTGTCCTCATTTGGTTTCTTGTATTTTATGTTTTCTCTTTCAGAACTAAATAGATAGATGGATGGATGGATGGATGGATGGATGGATGGATGGATGGATGGATGGATGGATGGATGGATGAAAATAAATGGTTTTAATGTATTGATGGATGAGCTACAGTAGTTATAATCACCATTATTATTGATTATTGATTAAGTGCAAACAATTTTTGTATTACATATTTTCTAAGTTATTTTTTGTAAATATGCATTTTTTTGCATTTTTTGCATTTTAATGTATTTATTTATATATTTATGTGCATTTTTATACTTAAACACACACACACATGCACGCACACACACACACACATATTCATTCATTCATTTTCTTGTCGGCTTAGTCCCTTTATTAATCTGGGGTCCCCACAGCGGAATGATCCGCCAACTTATCCAGCATTTGTTTTATGCAGCGGATGCCCTTCCAGCCGCAACCCATCTCTGGGAAACATCCATACATTCTCATTCACGCACATACATAGGGACAATTTAGCTTACCCAGTTCACCTGTACTGCATATCTTTGGACTGTGGGGGAAACCAGAGCACCCGGAGGAAACCCACACAACCACCGGGAGAACATGCAAACTCCACATAGAAATGCCAACTGACCCAGCCGAGGCTCGAACCAGCGACCTTCTTGCTGTGAGGCGAACAGGCTACTCACTATGCCACCGTGGTGCCCACACACACATATGTCATATTTATTTATTTTGTTTATTTGTTTGTGTTTGTTTTAATTTAATATTATATTTGAATTATTGTATAATGTGCCACAATTTTTTTTTGTAATGTATTTATTTATATATGTACAGTATGTGCCTGTTTATGTGTGTATTTATTTATTTATTTATTTATGTATTATTGTATTTAAATTTGTTTGCATAATGTGCCATGATTTTTGCACATTTAATGTAATTATTTATATATTTATGTGCCTGTTTATTTATTAATTAATATTATTTATTTGTTTGTTATTTTTTTATTTATTTAAACGTTTATTTATTTATTTATTTGTTTGTATGTTTGTTTATTTATTTCTGCATTCATTTATTTATTTGCTTCTATACAAATGAAAAAGTGAGGTATATACTAAGTTTCTATTCACTTGAGTGCAAAACGAGCAACACATCAATAGTTTATGTTTCATGTTTTATATATACATGAACACTTGGAGTGTTCCTACACTGATAGTGATTGGAGTACTCTTTTACAAACTGCATTACAAACTGTATTGGTGTCCACTAAACACAGACAAAGTTTATTTAATATTTTTCTAGAACATATTACACACCCTATAGATGAAACAAACTTTGTTCCAGGACTTCTGCTATGTGTCAAAGATGTAAGATATCTTCTGGGACACTTCTTTATATGCTCTGGAGCGGTCCAGTTTTGGAGACATTCTGGAATAACATTTGTAAGGGCCTTTATTTCATAGTTTGTAGTAAATTTATGAATATGTGAAATTAAGTTTATCTATTTGTTCTTATCTCTGTGTGAATGACCCCCTTTTTTTTCTAAACCGGTGCAGTCTTGATAATTTAAGGGCATGGATTTATTTAAAAACTTTCTTTCTTTCTTTCTTTCTTTCTTTCTTTCTTTCTTTCTTTCTT
>CAIGQQ010033860.1:4983296-5004853 GCA_903798035.1 Danio albolineatus
TCTTTCTTTCTTTCTTTCTTTCTTTCTTTCTTTCTTTCTTTCTTTCTCTCTTTCTTTCTTTCTCTCTTTCTTTTATTCTTTCTTTCTGAAAAAATAACCTTTAAAAGGGTATATCATTTGTGGCTCAGCGCAGGAGCAAAAAATAAAAACTCATTTAGAGTAAATGGCCTTTAAACATGCATACTGTAATTGAAATCTACAGACAACAAGTTACCAACACTTAAACATGTAATTTACATGTTTTTTATACAGATCAAAAGGCCCAACATCTCAAAAATCGATGTGGATTAAATAATAATAATAATGATAATAATAATACAATTTTAAAAGTGGTTTGGCCTCAGTGTCTCGTCTTAAAGAGTAGAATAGACACCAATTAAGCATTTTGTAGAGCAGATGTCAAAACAAGCGCTCACAAATGAAGTGCAGTGTTAAGTAGTCCAGCTCATTACAGTAAATGTGGCATCAAGTTTTAATTGGCTGCCTAAAACTGCATAAATGTTAAAGATATACTCAGGTTTACTTTAAAAGGAGAAGACTATCATCATTAATGTGCTCTAACGTTGTTCCAAAACCATATTGTTAGTTCTGGAGTAGAACACTTAACAGCCAGACTTACTAATCTTCTTACTGCGGATGCGTTTGTAGGAGTTTCACTTTATACTGCGTCAATTATGGGAGAGGAGCATTTTAATGAATACACCGTGATCAATGATGTGGATTATGTAACAGGATTACAGAATGTAATTACAAAATGTATGTATTGGTAATTGATACAATTATTAAAATGACAGTACTTCTGAAAATGTCAATTATTACAGCAAAAAGGAGGCTGTATCTGAATTTATTTAAGTAAAAATCAATATTTTCTTGACATTTGTTTTTGTCTTGGCTGTTTGTGATGTCCACGATCAGATAAAATCTGTAAAATGTTCATGAATAAAGTTTGAAGCAGCAGGGGCATAATAGCTGATAGCGGATTCACCCTGCTTTGACTGAACTCTTGGAATGTCTCATTTATTTGATCCTAATGATCTGAGTGATGTTTCTGAGTCAGGTTTGTATTCAGTGAGCATATCTGTAATGTACTGAGGTCAGACAGCAGTGTTCTGGACACAGTAATCAGTAATCCACCCTGCTGGTGATAAAAACATGAACAAGTTTCCTCATATATGTAAAATAAAGCATCTAATTCTTGCAATGTTTTTGAGATGATAGTATCCTGATTTAGTTACTGCTTTGATATCACTACTGAAACTTACGCTGAGTTCAGACTGTGTGATTTTAGCCCCGACTTTGACTCACCGACAGGTTTTGAGAAATCGCAGACAAATGCCTGAAATTACAGGGAAATCGCTGCTCGTTCACATGAGTAATAATCACAGAGTGTGAACTATTAAAGACGCCATCTGAGAGAAATCGCAGATGAGTTGCAGACACCCATGAGAAATTTACACCCATGAGATATTTGGCATGCTAAATATCTGGAGCTGTCAGTGATTCAAAATCACGCCGTGTGAAATGTGGTTTGATTGAAAAAAACATCAGCGATTACCTACAGCCAATGAGAGAGCAGCGTCCACTAGTATGGGTGTGTGCAGGCCAGCAGGAGTTTGGGGAGAAGTTGAAAAGGCTTATTTTTGGTCTATTTGGAACCAAGAAATGGAGAAAAATCTAGTGTAAACTTCGCAGGAGCACCTGTGTCTGTTTGACGTGTCATCTGAGCAATACCACAACCGGGTCGAAAGTTAAGGAGAAATTCCTAATTCACCTCACATGCCAGGTGAGCAAAATAAGTACATTTTCTTCCCCACTAAAGACTTCTTGCTCATTATGTAGATAATAACAAAAAATATACTACGTAATCTTGCATCGTTTCGTTTGGTTGTGAGATGTAGTTTGCGGCACCAAGACAAAGTTGTCAGCGATTCTTAGTGTTGTAAAATCATGCAGTGTTAAACCCCCTGTCACCGATCAATCTTGCAGTGTAAACACAGCTTCAACAGAGCGCTACCTCAGATAATCATGCAGTGTTCAAACATCTGTGGCGTGACATGAAAATCGTGCAGTCTGAACTTGCCATTAGGTCTGACTTGCCAGCAGCTAGCTCTCTGCTACTCTCACATGGTCGTCCACTGAAGCTAAGCAGAGCTGCGCCCGGTCAGTACCTGGATGGGAGACCATATGGGAAAGCTAGGTTGCTGTCGGAAGTGGGTGTTAGTGAGGCCAACAGGGAGCGCTCAACCTGTGGTCTGTGTGGGTCCTAATACCCCAGTATAGTGAAGGGGACTCTATACTGCTCAGTGAGCACCGTCTTTCGGATGAGACGTTAAATCGAGGTCCTGACTCGCTGTGGTCGTTAAAAATCCCAGGATGTTCTTCGAAAAAGAGTAGGGGTTTAACCCCGGCATCCTGGCCAGATCTGCCCACTGGCCTCTGTCCATCATGGCCTTCTAACATCCCTATACCATAATTGGCTTCATCTCTCTGTCTCCTCTCCACCAATCAGCTGGTGTGTGGTGTGTGGTCTGGCACAATATGGCTGCCGTCGCGTCATCCAGGTGGATGCTGCACACTGGTGGTGTATGAGGAGATCCCCCCCTTTGTGTAAAACGCTTTGAGTGTCTAGAAAAGCGATATATAAATGTAAGGAATTATTATTATTAGTATTATTATTATTATTTTTATTATTATTATTATTATGACTTCAGAATCACACTGAAGGCTGATTTATACTTCTGCATCAATCGCACACATGTATGCTCCGGCGCCGCCTTTGCACGATCGCATACCCCTCGCCATGGCCGTTGCTGACACTAATGTGCACTTCCGAAAAAAAAATTTAAGTACACATCTCAACGATGTATAGCTCAAGCTCTGTGATTGGTCGGCTTGTACTGCTGATGAGTGTGGGCGGGGATGAGTGCCTCGTGAACCCATTGGAGCGAGTGTTTACATGTGTCCCGTAAAGGATCTCCAGATGGAAACTGTTGTTTTGTGTTTACCTTATGATTAAAGTTGTTGCACGTCGGCTGGCTCCAATGAGCGATTTTTAGTGTATACATTAAGGTATCGTTCAGAAAAAACAAAGCAGCAGCAAAGAAACATGACACAGAGGAACATAAAAACCTAATGCCAGCTAACATTTCGGAAGTGTTATTGCAGAGCTACACAAACAGAGCACAGAAGTATAAATGCACGACAACGCGAAAGGCATGCGCCATGGGTCACGCCGATCACTCGGCGCAGAAACCAGGCTTAAAGGGGAAATGAAGCACTCAGTCAAGTTTATATTATTTTGTACATTGGATTCCACTATAATGAAAATATATTTTAAAAACTCGATTAATGTAACCAATTAGAAGAAAACAGCATGTTTAACTCTAGATTTTAGACCTAGGGCGCCGCCATCTTGGAATGTCGTTGTGTCTGACGTCACGGGGTTGGTTCCGTTCTCTCAGCCGTACAGATACAGTGGAAGTAAAGGAGACTGTAAAGCCTAATTTAACCCAATGCGTAAAGTTGTGGACGTGGAGCTGCTGCAAATACAAGCATCACATGTGTGTCTAATATAAAAGCACATATATTTATTATATTTTTATTTTTCCCGCTTTAAAATACTGATCATTTGATGCGCTTTGATCCACTATCTGTATTACGCCTGTCTGGGTTTCAACCATGATTGTAACGGACTGAACACGGAGACTGAACAGCCTCATTTAACCCAATGCATGAAGTTGTGGGCGTATCACAGAGCTGGTGCAAACACAAGTATTTAAGTGTCTTAAGTTATGTATTTTTCTTTTGCTAATACCTTGCGTTTGATGCGCTTTGGTCCACTCTCTCACGCTGGTGCAGTGCTGTCTGATGAGGGGATTTACATTCAGACTAATGATTAAAATCACACATGACTTCACACTTTACTAAGTCACGTCTGTGTGGATAATGTCAAGACAATTTCCTTTTCAAGTCGATCTCTCAACATGTATGAAGGATAAAAACCTGCCATAAGAAACACCAAACACGAAAAGAGGTGAGGGCGAGGGGCTGTAGCAGTGGAAAGTGAAAGTACCCGCCCCCATTGCGTCAGTGATGTTTCAACCAGGTCCAGTAGTGATGTAATGGGGGTGATGACTTTTACACCTTTTTTCGCGTTCAACCTAAACTAAGATCGGCGAGTTTTTCACATCGCGGGTTTTTATCCTTCATACATGTTGAGAGATCGACTTGAAAAGGAAATTGTCTTGACATTATCCACATGTAGTCTGAATGTAAATCCCCTCATCAGACAGCACTGCACCAGCGTGACAGAGAGTGGACCAAATCGCATCAAACGCAAGGTATTAGCAAAAGAAAAATACATAACTTTGTGTTTGCACCAGCTCTGCGATACGCCCACAACTTCATGCATTGGGTTAAATGAGGCTGTTCAGTCTCCGTGTTCAGCCCGTTACAATCATGGTTGAAACCCAGACAGGCGTAATACAGATAGTGGATCAAAGCGCATTAAATGATCGGTAATTTAAAGCGGGAAAAATAAAAATATAATAAATATATGTGCTTTTATATTAGACACACATGTGATGCTTGTATTTGCAGCAGCTCCACGTCCACAACTTTACGCATTGGGTTAAATTAGGCTTTACAGTCTCCTTTACTTCCACTGTATCTGTACGGCTGAGAGAACGGAACCAACCCCGTGACATCAGACACAACGACATTCCAAGATGGCAGCGCCCTAGGTCTAAAATCTAGAGTTAAACATGCTGTTTTCTTTTAAATGGTTACATTAATCGAGTTTTTTCGTTATTTTCATTATAGTGGAATCCAATGTACTCAATGATATAAACTTGACTGAGTGCTTAATTTCCCCTTTAAAATTCTTGATCAGATACTAAATCACTTTAATACATGAAAAATGTTATTAAAGGTCACTGTTTAAAACCTTTCGAGGTTAAAAGTTGTTGGAAGAAAGATCAAGGTCTCATAATTCAGTTCAAAGAGGAAATAAATAAATAAAATTCACAAGTCACAAAATACGGAGAAAGGCTAATTTTTTGGATAACATTTACACTGTACAGTTCAAAGTATGTGTGAATGTTACTTTGCACTGTTAGGCATGAGGTGCTGACTTCATCTCTGTGTGTATTTGCTGTTTTCTCAAAGGATTTTAGTGGTTTTATCAAGTTTACAAAGAGTGGCTGAATGGCTGGTACAGTTAATTTGTTTTTGCTGAGTCTATTTTTTCGCCATTGATTTTTGATCTGGCCGGGCCGTTGCATGGAGGGATAGTTGTTTAAAGCTGACAGCACTGATTGTTTGTTGCACTGGGCTTGGTCTGCCCTCTCTCTCTCTCTCTCTCTCTCTCTCGTGTGTTTTTTTTTCTTTCCCCATCTCTTTCAATCATGCTATTAATCCCAACAATCCACGCTCTGCCTTCCATTTTTATAATTGCACCATTGCTATGCTGCACAAGGACAGTCAAGTGTGTTCGAGTCTGACTAATATACTTTAACCTTTCAATGGAAGTACAGAACATTTAACAATATTTTTATGAGTACGGCTTAAAAGCACCTACTGCATGACAAGGTGAACCTGTCAGGGATTTGACAAATGGAATGTGTTTTTAAAAGTGTGTGCCTGTGAGTGTGTGTGTGTGTGAAATTGTATGTTTGCTTGTATAGAATAAATAATCAATTAGTACAAATTAGTTATCTACTATTAACATGAACTAGGGGGTGACATGGTGGCTCAGTGGTTAGCACTGTATCCTCACAGCAAGAAGATTGCTTGTTCGAGTCCCGACTGTGCTATATACGGCCGCCACGGTGGCGTAGTGGGTAGCATGTTCGCCTCACAGCAAGAAGGTCACTAGTTCGAGCCCCGGCTGGGGGGGCGGCTAATAATCCAGGGGGGTGAAAATTTTCACTTCAACTGTATATTGTCAATAACCATAC
The DNA here is from genome assembly GCA_903798035.1 of Danio albolineatus. Lineage (NCBI taxonomy): Eukaryota > Metazoa > Chordata > Actinopteri > Cypriniformes > Danionidae > Danio > Danio albolineatus. The sequence goes on from CAIGQQ010033860.1 coordinate 4,989,254, forward strand.
AGTACTTAAGAAAAAAAGAAGAAAAAAAAAGAAAAAAAAACAGGCACAAGGATATTTATGCAGCTCCTGAAAATAGTTCCCAACTAGATAAATAGCTAATATAATTGTGTCTGCTGCCGCCATGGTACAGTCACAAAGTTCCTTGATTATTACGCCAAAGTATAGTTCCTGGCCATACTGGCTTAATAAAAGCTACTTTTTAATTTTCCGTTAGTCCTAGAAAACAATATTATTAGAGAAGAGTGAAGTTTAAATATGAACATTATCAAAACCTTTTTTTTTTTTGAGCTAGATCCTACTGGTTTAATTTGATTCAAGGATACATGCTAAGCTAAGCTAAATATGCTCCCTCCAGAGATCAGCTGAATGGATCCAAACATGGTAACACTCTTCTGTTTAACTCTGCGGGAGTTTCTCAAAGCAGCGCAGTGTTCCTTTAACCGTACCCAACCTCCTGCCCCAACAGTGGCCCTGTATGACTGTATGACTGTCCTCTCACGTGCCCGCATGTCCTCCAGCTCTGATAGCGCTTGTCTCTTAAGAGGCAGATAGAGAGATCTCCGCAGGGCAGCAGACCTGTGTCAGCATTTCTCCTCAACAGTCTACAAACGTCAAACACTCACCTCTTTTGTTCTGACTCTCTGCTTTAGAAGCTTTGACCGGGCTCGTTGCATACTGTGATGAGTGGACAAGAGACTGCGTTTTCTCTTCAGTAACCCACTGCTACTCTGTAATGAGCGATGCATTACTATGTTAAATGGTTTAAATTCTGTGCGACCCATTTAGCGTGCATACTGTACATTTGATTTCAGTGTTGGAGGTTATGAATAGCAAGTATGCGAGTTATGTAATAATATGATTACTTGTGATAAGTACAACATAGGCTATTTCTGAAAATGTACTTCTATATACATTTCTGGAGATTGCGAAGTATGTAGAGGAACGTATGGCTGCATTTCGTCTTTAAAGCGAATGCTATGGGGCTTTTTTTTTCTTTTCATTTACCAGCTGACCAACTACCTCCATGTGGATGGCTTTTCCGCTGCTATCAGTTTGTCCAGTGCTACGTCCTGTACGGCGGAAGATTTGAGATGCAGAGTGGAGTTGACTGCGACTGGAGTTGTAGCGGCTGTTGTTGGTGTCCTGGGGGAAAATCCTCCTGCCGATACTGACAACAGTTCATCAAACTGGGCTTGGCTCAGTCAGAAGCACCGCTGAAAGCTTCCATCATCCAGCTCAAGTTTCTGGAGGAGTTTATGAACTCATAGAGATCGGTGGACCTCTGAAAGAATCTGGTGGACTCAGACACGGTTCCAAACAAATCAACGCTGTTTTTCAGCCTTCATAAAGCACTTAAACACAGTTATGTTCTCTGCAAAATCCATGTTAGACATTTTACAAATAAAGCTAGAGTCACCAGACCAGACAGAAACGCTGCCTATCACGCGAATCCATCTGTTCTCAAGTGAATTTGACGCGCAAATGAGGCAGATTTGTACGCGTGAATGAAGCGAGTGAAGTCAAATGTTCACACGTCTATTTACGCGTGAATAGCGCAATTTGGTGTGAACACAGCATCAGAGGTGTAAATATGGGAACATAATCAGAATGAGCCTGGGTTGACCAGTAATTTAAATTTGACTATGAAATATGACTGAATTACTCTGCGATCCAATAACTTATTACATATAAGACCTCATATTAATGATTTTAGTATCTTATTTAGAACAGTATTTATAACAACTACTTTTACTACTACTAATTTGTTTTTGCATTCGTTCGTTCGTTCATTGTTTCAATCCTTCCTTCTTCGTTCATTGTTTCGTTCCTTTCTTCCTGCCTTCCATCGTATGTTCGTTCGTTTGTTCGTTCGTTCGTTCGTTCATTTATCCCCTATGTTTTTAATGTCTATTTTTTTTTGCATCAAACTTAAAAACTTAAAATAAATATTTTAAAAATTCACAGACAAAAAAATATGATTATTTTATTTTATTTTATTATTTTCTTCAGCTTAGTGCCTTATTTATCAGGGGTCGCCACAGAGAAATAAACAACCAACTGTTTTGTTTTACGCAGCAGATGCCCTTCCAGCCGCAACCCAGTTGTGTATTTTTTTTTTAAATTAAATTAAATTAAATTAAATTAAATTAAATTAAATTAAATTAAATTAAATAAATTAAATTAAATTAAATTAAATTAAATTAAATTAAATTAAATTAAATTAAATTAAATTAAATTAAATTAAATTAAATTAAATTAAATTTTATTTTATTTTATTTTATTTTATTTTATTTTATTTTATTTTATTTTTTTTTCTATCACTTTACACTCCTACATACACACATATATATATGCATGAATAGATACATATAGGGAAAAAGAAATGAAACAGCTTGAAATCTTTTCAGTTTCTTTATGATTTATAGTTACTGTATATCTATACTTATTTGAGTAAAACCTAACTCTAATGAAGCATAATTTGATTAACAATAGCTATAGTATTCTAAATGCGTAATATTCTACATTGTCTGTGACATTTCAGAAATTGATGTTTGGTGTTTTCTGTTGTTTTGACAAAAGTGATTATTTTTCTGGCGCTGTATGAAGTTTACTAAGTGTCATCAACTGAGGTCATTGAGTTATGCCATATTTCCATCTTTAATAAAAACGATCATTACTTTTATTGAATGAGACTACTTGCCATTTAGTTGCATAGAAAATTACAATTCATTACTGCCTGTTATGCATAAAATAATATCCTAATACAACTTTATTAGATCATAATTCTAATTTCACCCTGATCTTTCCCGAGCTTAGGACATGAGAGGGAGAGCATGAATGACTTGCCAGATACAACACCCACATTCATCAGTTTCTGGCACTTAACAGAGTGTGGTAATTGGAGGCTAATTTCTACACGGCTATGCTAATGCCGAAATGAATTAGATTGTCAATCACGCATTTTGGATTAGCTTAATATGGACCCCTAAAGTCACACTGTGTCTTTCTCCATGAACATATAAAATGGGAGTTGTAATCAGAATGGAACTGGATTTTTGTTTCGGTCATTTAAAGCAAATGCAATTTGGTGCTATTCTTTGGACAGATGACCTTGTGTCATTTGTCACTTTGCTGTATTTTAGTAAGTAAAGGTATTTCAAGGTAATGTTCAGACAGTTATAAGCTTGTGCGCTCTTGTAATTTTGAGCCAAGTGTGGTTGGTTAGTTGGTTGGGCTGTTTGGTGGGTGGATGGGTAGGTGCGTGCATGGATTGTTAGTTGGTTAATAGCTTGATTAGTTGATTGGATTGTTGGTTGTTTTATTTGTTTGGTTGATTAATTGGTTGATTTGTTTTCTTATAAAATACAATATAAAACAATAACTAGCTAAATTAATAGCAAAATGAAAGACTGTCACTGACTGTTTAGGTGAAAGTTGTGAATGATTCAATAACAAATTGATCTTCAGAAAGGCACTGCAGTTGCCATGTTCAGATATAATGTTTTTGGATTAGTAATGGAGGTTTGGACTTGGCTGAAGGTGCTAATAAGAATAACTGAGAAATTCCAGACCTTTTAGAGGTGGACATTTTCTTTGCTTGTGGAAATTACAGTAATTATTTGGTAACACTTTGTTTCGATTAGTCCATTTGAGTATCAGTAGACTGTCTGCTTAATATCTGTTGATACTGACATTCAACAGACATTTAACTGACTATAAGAAACTTTGCAAGTACATGTCAACTTACACTGACCCTACCCCTAACCCCAACCCTAATCCCAACATTACAGTCTACTTATAATCCAATGAGAATTAGTTGCAATGTAACTTAAATTCAACAAACTGACTGTCAAAATAAAGCGTGACCAATTGCTCTACTAAACTATCTGTTATAGGTGCACTAAGGTGCCATTTACAGTTTCATTTAAATATATATATATATATATATATATATATATATATATATATATATATATATATATATATATATATATATATATATACACAAGTGTCTGCTGCATACTGGTGGTTGTGTGGAGAGACCACCTATATAAATACACTTTACATTACATTTGAAAGCAGCAAAACAAACACACTCATAAACTAATTAGACCTTGCCCCTTTTTAATATATTTGCTGTGGTTACAAGACACATCTCTTACTGATGTTTGGCTGCAAGTGTTTTAGGCCTGGTCCGTCATTGGGTTCAAAAGCATTTTTTTAAAATACTGTATTGATTAATGTACCCTTAACTGATTTTTATCAATTAAATATTGAAATATTTTCTTTTTTATATAAATATATTGAAAAGAAGCATTGTACCACACTACTCTCTTCCCAGAAATAAAATATATATATATCTCATCACAAAGTTGACTTTGAAAATGTGTTGTCAAGTATATAAGTAAATATGTTTTTGACTGACTGAATATTTGATGAACACAACCTTTGATAAAGACACACTGCATGGGCTGAACCAAATAACAGATGAATATAGAGCACGGTTAACACAGGCTTTGCATGCTATCATTGTAGTCTTTGAAGATGGGGTTTGGCATAAGTATGTCTGTGAAGGACCAGTCTGCTGGAGACTCAGCAAATTGCTGGAGGTGGTCTTATTCAAATGGATAGCTATCTTTGTAGAAACCTGCTGCAAAGTGTTGCAAAAGCTTGCTGAAGGACACAGTTTTAGACTCAAACTGAATCTGTGTTTTCTTTTTAGAGTAGCAGAAAAGCACAAACAAAAATGCAAAAGAAAGAAAGAAAGAAAGAAAGAAAGAAAGAAAAAAAGAAAGAAAGAAAGAAAGAAAGAAAGAAAGAAAGAAAGAAAGAAAGAAAGAAAGAAAGAAAGAAAGAAAGAAAGAAAGAAAGAAAGAAAGAAAGAAAGAAAACACCTTTAACATTAGTATTTTTGTCAAAGGTCATGTCAAAAAGTCTTTAATAAAAAAAGAACCAATGTTTTGCTTCTGTTTTATTGGTTTATGCTTTATAATATATTTGTAATTCACGTGTAATCACCTCCCTGCCTTTGTTAGATAGTTGTTGAGGATCAAGAATAATACAAGTGTTTATTCATTCATTCATTTTCTTTTCGGCTTAGTCCCTGTATTAATTCTGGGGTCGCCACAGCGGAATGAACCGCCAACTTATCCAGCATTTGTTTTACGCAGCGGATGCCCTTCCAGCCACAACCCATCTCTGGGAAACACATCCATACATTCTCATTCACACACATACACTACGGACAATTAAGCTTACCCAATTCACCTGTACCGCATGTCTTTGGACTTGTGGGGGAAACCGGAGCACCCGGAGGAAACCCACGCAACCACGGGGAGAACATGCAAACTCCACACAGAAATGCCAACTGGCCCAGCCGGGGATCGAACCAGCGACCTTCTTGCTGTGAGGCGAACGTGCTACCCACTAGGCCACCGTGGCGCCCAATACAAGTGTAATCAAATATTATTTTTTATTTACCATATCCAAAATAATCTCACACCAATGAAGAACTAACTCCTGTGAAAAGAAGCTGCTAAATCCTGTTCCATCCATAATTCATTGTAATGTAAATAGCTAGTTTGCATATCCAGCTTACCTATAGCAGCCCACAGGAGCAGCGTCTATATATAGATATCTGTGCAAACAGTCTTTTATCTTTAGTCGCTCCTCGTCAGAATGAGATCTGTCAACATTTCTATCTGAAGTCTCTTAAAGCAGACCATTGAGACAACAAGACTGACTGTCAGGTCTTCTCGACTCGTGGCTTTATCATCGTTGCGGTTTGGGATAATCGCACCGTACCCCTGGGTCCTTGTGGGTAATTTTAGAAAGGAAGCTTTGGCCAGCTGGCTTTATTAGATCACCGAATTGGTTTCGATTTCCATGCCATCAGTCAAACATCAACAATTTCATGCTACATTATTAATATGGAAAGGTCCAAATTAAATGTCAAATCCTACTTGGAGCTGGATGCGTGTTTGCATTAGATTTTAATGAATGTGTGTCCATAGGAAATGATTTCTCACATGCACACTCGACCCATTCAGCCCCTGGAGACGAGGAATCTATGAATCTGTGGAGAGTCTGCCCTACAGCAAGCATCAGACGGACATCTAGAAGGTTTTCAGTCTATTGATTGCTGCCTGGGGACTTTATCTAAATTAAGTACTAATGCTTTAGCAATAATTATAGATAGGATAACCGCATTCTCACCTCCTCTTCACGCTCGTTTGGCAGTTTTCCAACTTAAGGTCTATATAATGCTCCAGATTCTAAAATGTAAGTGTGAAATCTCATCGTAAGTGTTTGGCAGATTGTTAGGAAGAGGTGTTGATCCATTGCTTGTATAATTAAGTATTGTGATTTTTGTCACCTTTAATGCCTTACTGCCATGTGACATCAGAGTCAAAATGATTCAAGTTGTGGAAGCTCACTCTTGGGATGAAATTGGTCTTAAAAATGTGTTGTGGTATTAATTAAGGAGAACAAAGACTGAGTTTTCTCAGTCATATCATAGACACTCTTTACAAAGATTCACATCAATTTAGATGTGCAGAATGCACACAGCAAAATCATCTGAGTAAAATTTACTCAGTTCATATAGTTTTTGAGTTTTCTCTAAATTGAGTTGAAGTTACTTAAGTAAGGGAGACAATGAATGGATTAATTAGGTGATAATTGAGCACTGATGATGAACACATACTGTTAATTAACAGAAACACAGAAGAGAAGCACAAAACTACAACTGACTTCCTTTATAGCCTTAAATAAAATCAGCTGAGATACAGTATAATACGTTGAATCTCTCAAAATCTCAGCAGAGGATCATTAAGCAACTCAACAAACAGCAGCTTTACTTACTACTAACCTATTTGCCCTCATTTAAAGATGAGCCAAATACGCTTTGAACTGACTAAATTTTACTCAAGTGGATTTTGCTGTGTAAAGGCTCGTGCACACCGGGACGCTTTTCGTTTGCGTTTATCGTAGGCATGGGCCAGTATAAGATTCTGACGGTATGAAAACCTTGGATAAAAATATCACTGTTTCACGGTATGACGGTACTGTGATTACTGCTCTAAAATATGCTCTTTTTAAATGTCTGGATGAAAAACTAAATCTTTTTCCCCTTTGAACACAATATATTTTATTTTGAGAAATATTTAAAATATTTTGGGACAGTAAACATGTCAGGTTAAATAATTCAAGTGAATCATTGACTTCTGCTGTTTTCATTTGTTTAAAAAACACAGATGTCTTTACAATTTACATGTAAAAAACAAAGAAAAAAATGTAAATAAAAAACATCACCCATACCTTAGGAACGGTATAGCAGAAAACCTTGACTTTTCCATACCGTGGTATACCTTGGTTATCGTCCCATGCCTAGTTTATCGTCAGCGTTTTTTGAGACATTTTTCCGCATTCAAGCCCAAGCGATTTTCTCTAGCGTCGAGCAGAAGAGAATGCAAAATCACTCCTTGACGTTAGATGGCGCAAAGGGTGGCGGCAAGCTTCTGACACCCGCTTGTTACACAAAAGAAGAAAAGAGAAAGTTGACACGCTTGTTGTTGGTGATCGGCAAAGCATGGATGGTTCAAATAGCAGCTCTAGTGATGAAGAAATGATTATTGTTCACCAGTGCAATAAGCAGCTCCACGTTCATATCGCCTCCTGGCATCTTCTTTAATGTGCGCTCGCATTGACAGTTTTGTGCTTGAGCGCCTCCAAGGGGTGTTTACTGTAACTTCAGCGGCTCCGTACACATGAACAAAAGTGGCAATCTGATTGGTGGGGAAGGTTTTGACACGGCACGTTAAAACAAAAAAACAAGCATGAGGCGTTTTTTTAAAAATGACACTTTTACGTCTGCCGTTTTGCGCGTTGGTGCGCACAATCACATTGACGCCCTTTATTTAGTCACGAGGCATTAAACGTCGACAGAAAACGCGAGCAAAAATGTCTCAGTGTGCACGGACCTTTAGTTTTTGACAAAGCACAACATTCATCCACTGGCTTAGTTTCTATTCGTCAACTATTCAAGCATACTGTATGTTTTATGCAGCAGATGCTCTTCCAGCTGCAACCCAATACTGCTAAACACCCAATCATGCTCTCATACACTATAGCCAATTTAGTTTATTCAATTCACCTATAGCACATGTCAATGGAATGTCAGAGAAAACCGGAGCACCCGGCAGAAACCCACGCGAACACGGGGAGAACATGCAAACTTCACACAGAAATGGCAGCTGCCCCAGCCAGCACTCAAATAATGCTAACCATTGAACCACTGTACTTCCCCTAAAGCACAACAATAGCATAATATTTTTTGCAGTTATTTAAGTAGCATGCCAAATAAGATGCTTTTATCTTAAAAAGCAAAGCTAAAGTCAGTTATTCTCCTTTGAAAATGTCTGTTCTATATCAGAAAGGATATGTTTTGGTCTGCGTAACTCTGCCCACTGCCAGTTTATGAACCTGGGTTGCCTATTTTATTTCAATCATGAAGTCTGACTCAATGTATGTGGGAGCAGCTAAACAATTGTGAGCTCCGGAGGTCCATATCGGCCTTCGAAATTAGAGGCTGATTCAGAGTTGTAAAAATCTATGATGTGGTTTTTAATTTGTACACAATGCGAATATCATTATATTACCAATGTGAGTGTGTATGGGTGTTTCCCAGCACTGGCTTACAGCTGGAAGGGCATCTGCTGTGTAAAACATATACTGGAATAGTCTGTGGTTCATTCCACTGTGGCGACCCCTGATAAATAAAAGACTAAGCTGAAGCAAAATGAATGATTGAAGGAATTCTGCTGCAGAGACTTTGGACGAGGTTTCAGTTGGTCAATGGTATAGTTTATTTTAGTTGCCTCAAGATAGCAATGCACTGTCAATGCGAAAGGAAACAACATGGTTCAGGATGTGGAAATGAAAGTTGTGTTTGGCTGAAACTAACAACAACAACAACAAAAAAGAAAATCTAGTCTTTGAAACTGGATTTGGGTTTTGGAAAAAGGACAATCTAGCTCTTGATCTAGATATCAGCCTAGTAGCTCTGGTAATGGTTTAGGACTTACATATGTCTATTATTGTATTTGGGGGATTGTAAATACAACTGTATAATTTGTATTACAGTGCGCGTTATCTTTCAGTATGCTTTGATAGACAAAGCGAGTAAAATAGCATTTACTCAGCAGTCTAAATAGTCGTTGAAATGCAAATGCAATCAGGGATAAATGACAATGATGCTGTCTATCTGCCATAGCATGGGAGCTTTCATTCAGCTTGTGAGATCCACTGGGAATGCTGTTGTTTATTTGGTTTTGCCCTCTGAAAATCGGAGCATTGACAGGTTGCTGTTTCATTTACAGTCATTTACAAACGCCGCTGAGGAATTCCCTAGATTTGCATGTATTTAATTATGAATGCACATGGAAGAATGCTGCCACTGCATTGGGAAAAGTGAAATAGACCTAAATACAACTTTAAAGCCTAGAAATATAGATACTAGAGTCAACAGGAGGCATAATAATAATAATAATAATAATACTAATAATAATAATAATAATAATAACAACAACAACAATAATAATAATAATAATAATAATAATAATAATAATAATAATAATAATAATAATAATAATAATAATAATAATGATAATGGGCGCCACGGTGGCCGAGTGGTTAGCACGTTCGCCTCACAGCAAGAAGGTCGCTGGTTCGATCCCCGGCTGGGCCAGTTGGCATTTCTGTGTGGAGTTTGCATGTTCTCCCCGTGGTTGCGTGGGTTTCCTCCGGGTGCTCCGGTTTCCCCCACAGTCCAAAGACATGCGGTACAGGTGAATTGGGTGAGCTAAATTGTCCATAGTGTGTGTTTGTGAGTGAGTGTGTATGGATGTTTCCCAGAGATGGGTTGCAGCTGGAAGGGCATCCGCTGCGTAAAACAAATGCTGGATAAGTTGGCGGTTCATTCCACTGTGGCGACCCCGGATTAATAAAGGGACTAAGCCGACAAGAAAATGAATGAATGAATGTTGTCTGTTTTAAAGACAATTTTACTACAGTTTCATTTATTAAACTTAATACTGTGTTATTTCATTGTGAAGTGGTTTGTCATGCACTTCTTGTGCACTGAATATATTTAGAATGTGTGTATGTAGCTTGTTTGAAAAAGCAAAAACAGTTGCCCAAATCGCAAATAAAATCGCAATCGCAATATTCGTTCAAGAAATTGCAATATAATTATTTTGTCCATGTTGCACAGCCCTATATGGCTTTCCTAATCAAGTCCAATCAGTATAATCAAACACAGCTGGACTCAAATGAAGGTGTAGAACCATCTCAGAAGAAGTGATCAGAAGAAATGGACAGCATCTGAGTGAAATATATGAGCGTCACAGCAAAGGGTCTAAATACATTGCACCATGTGATATTTCAGTCTTTCTTTTTAATAAATCTGCAAAAATGTCAACAATTCAAAATGTTTTTTGTCAATTTGGAGTGCTGTGTGTACATCAACGAGAAATCAAAGTTAAACAATTTTAGCAAATAGCTGCAATATAGCAAAGTGTGAAACATTTAAGGGGGTCTGAATACTTTCCATACCTGCTGTATGTTTCAGAGATTAGATACTTTTTTGTTGATGCTTAGAAAAATGTGACCCTCTACCTTAATATGTATATATTGTATATATGTATGCATATAATATGTATATATATATATATATATATATTTTTTTTTTATTAATTTAAGTCACCACCTTCAAGTTACCTCTTTGTATAGAACTTAAATTGTATTTGTATTAAATATGCCAACTATAATTTATTTTGTTTCAGTATCCAAATATTAAAAAAAGCTGCATGTGTACACATACCTATGAATACAAATGAGTTTACTGTGCAAAAAGGTCAGTGATGCATGATAGCTCATGTTTATACCTATTATTCACCTGAATACAAGCATCTTTGTGTTTGCGTTCAGCAGTTTGCTTGCGTGGGTGAATGCGATGTGGAAGTTTCTGAAGATAATAACTTGTGTTTGTGATCAAAGCTTAAATTGTTATGAGAAATTAGTGTAAAAGACGAGAAGCTGCGGTGCGCTCAACATCAGGGCAAAGACGGAGGCAGCCATCTGTTGCCGCGCATTCAAACCAATCTTTCCTTCTCATTTGCAGTTTTAGCAATTACATTGATGTGCGCTAGATAAAATTCATCTTTTTCACGTCTTTGGGTGTGAAATTGAGGATGTAAAAGATGGCGGGAAATGTGCATTGCTTTCTGGCTTCCACATCTTATCGAGAGCAATACAGTATGTCTTGTTTTTTTCCCCTTTTCTCCTCATCCAATCACGTATAATTTTACTGTCAGATTGTAGATGAGGCTCAAAGTACTCATAATTTCAAACCCATGCACAGTAAACATCAGAGCACCACTCGTTTGCTCAATATTGCGGTTTAAATATTAAATGGAGGCTAGATGGAATATAGATGTGTGGAGTGGTTTAAGTGATGTATGAAATCATTTCCACCAAGGGCAAAAGAGTCATGGGCCCTGAAACAGAGTTTATTGTGCATCCATTTTTTAGTCAAGATGAGAATAAAATATTAGCATGCTAAGCACAGCAGGCCTGGCTGTGAATGAGCAGCGTACAGAAAGCCAACGGTTTGAGATGACATTTGGCCACCATTTACAGCTGCAGAAGCCTCTAAAAACTGCTTTGTCAAAGTATGAAGGGCCAACATGGATCTTTCCTTAAGGCTTCGATTTAGTTATGTTGATAAAGTGAGGAATAAGAATCTACTGCAATCAATATGAGCTCTTTCATTTCTATCTTCATAGTGAATGATTCACCTTGTAATGGTGAATTTACTCTCTGGATTTTGATCGATCGATATAGCAGTGCGTATGTGCATAAGATGTATTGAAGATGTCTGGAATATTTTTTATGGTGTTTTTTGTTATTATTTGTTTCATTTTTCATTAGGAATGCATAAGAAACTGTTCTTGGACCACCAGGCTAGAATGAGAGGTAGATTTGAGTGCCATCAGCAAACACAGAATCAACGGTACAAAATCTGTCACTTGGGTGGTACCTTTTCAAAAGGTACACTTTTGTACAATACTGGTGGACAATAGTACCTTTAAGACAGTGGTCCCCAACTACTGGGCCACAGACCGGTAATGGTCCATGGATCAATTGTTACAGGGCCACGCAAGAAATCATTAAATATTTATGTTTTACTAATTATCCAAGTCTGAAGGATCTTTTATTTTGAAACATCTTTTACTTTGAAAAATGACTGTTTTCTCTTGGATACATTTTAGTCACTCAAGTGCCAAAATGTAACCCACAAGCTAGCAAAATGAGTAAGAAACAGACATGTTTTGAAAGTTTCTTTGCAAAGGGTACATAGCACAACAAAGGGTACCAAAAGGCGGAGCAAGACGCAAAGCTGAACACTATTGGTTTACAGAGATATGTCACTCGCTCGTGCAACAATTTAGAGAAATTAAAACAAAGCAACCGCCATTTTAAATACCCAGCTGAGACATTACACCATAATAATATATACATATAATAACGAGTCATGGTTGACCCGAGTTTAAACAAACATTGTCGTCGTCTTGATGAACAGCCACAAAGCCAAAAGAAGAGCAGAATCTACCCTGTGCCCCGTAGTTGGTTACCAGGCCGTCTAAGCGTGAGCAGTTTCGCTTTCTCGCATGCATTCGTCATGCATCTATATTTAAAATAACACACTTCCAGAGGGGATCATAATAACATGCGTATGATTATTGAAGTGCTTCTAACATCCGATCCTTTCAGAAGCAGACAAACGCGAGAGTGAAGCACTGAAATACAAAGGAGAAACCTGAAAAAAATAAAGGAGCAAATGATTCTTTCAGCAACCTAAAACATGAACAAACTGCTATGTTTAACAATTATCATCACCTTTGGACTATTATGAACTCGGAATGATGGAATTACGTTCTAACAAGAGGTTACATGCGCTGGTGAGGATTACAGATACAGAGGTTTGCACTGACTGGGCTAATTTTATATGTTGCGTGTTGTTTTTGAACCCAAACAAGGACTAAATGTATGCTGTGTGTAGCTTTTCTTTGACTGAGGGTCTGTATGTGTCCATATATGTTACATTTTTTTATCTATTTTATATAATTGCTGACATGAGAGTAGGCTATTTCGCACATCACTGATCTGCAGTTATAATAAAATCCTGTTCATAGAAAGGTTAGTATTGAACATTTATACACAAGTATTTATGTGTACAATATTAAGAATCTGTACTATTGGTACCCTCCTTTTGGCTGTGGAAACGCAAGCCTGATAAAAGTGACCAGTACCAACCCGTGTCGTACCTTACTGTACTACTCAGTGGAAACAGGCCATAAGTTGTATAAATATCAAAATCTGCACACTTCAAACACCCAGAGATGGCTACCCAAGAGTTACAGTATGAGATTCACAGGAAATTACAAATTTGAGTTTGTCCAGTGAGAGTACTGCAATACTGGTATGTGACTAGCATAAACACACTATGAAAAAGCAAAGCAAACTAAGATAAACAAAACTGCAGAACAGAAGCTGAAAATCTACAGGTCTAAAAGCATCCTGGTTCTAGCATTTTCCATCTACTAATAGGCAGTACTGTAACTCTTCATATGTTATAACATGAGATTTTATTCACATGACAGAAAAAAAAAAGTTCTAGAACAAACATTATAACCTGTAAACTGATAAAAATGGAATGCAACATGCTTACTGCCTAATATATGGCTGTTATAAATATAGAGTAAACACATATGCTTGATTATTGTTATTTCTGAACTGAGGAGAGCTTATAACGTCTATGATCCTGTGAGGATAGCAATTTCCTCCTTGAGTATTAACAGACTATTTGTTGCACAGTGTTTACTAAATACAGCGTCATGCAGTTGGAATCGGCAACGACCCCGGACATCCCAGATAGCACCCTGAGAAACCAGGACATCTCAGTGGCTCCTCTGGCAGCGCTGGATGCGACGCATCCTGCTGACTTTCTCATTTTTCTCCATGCACTATAGCTCTGGTTCTAGAGTATTCCCTGGTTCCGGTAAGAGCAAAGGGGCTACTGTGTTTTATGCCACTACGAACGCAAGCACCGACACAGGCCTGCAAAGGGGTTTATTTATTTCTCGATTTATTTTAATGAACTACTGTGTTTGTGAGCTTTTCTAAACGAACTGTTGATTTTGCTGTTTATTTGGTTACATTCACACTGCAGGCAAATGTGGTCCGAATCTGATTTTTTTGCCCTCATCTTGACTGCGTGAATAGCCCAAACCGCATGGAATCTGATCTTTTCATGTCAGATTTGTGCCACTTTCATATGTAGTCTTAAATCAGACACATATCTCATATTTTGCAATGAGACCGCAATCTGAACGGTTATGTCGGATTTCATGTGACTTTTACAAAATCTGAGCGACATGCGTCATCATTCTGTGCAGCAGACATCATCTACTCCTCAGCAGCAGTAGATCGGCACACAGGGCGGTTATTTTACCACAGAAACTTAGTTGTTCATTAAAAAAAAAAAAAAAAAAAGATTTTGGAGGCAAAACTGAAGCTTGTTAACCAATCTTGTTAACGATTATGGCACGGGTTGATCGGGAAGCTGTGTCAGGGCATGTTGTGGATAGGGGATCCGTGCTCAAAGGAGGGGGCACTTTCATTTTAAGGACGAACTTTCTCTCTGAGAGAATAAAGAGCAGGTGCTCAAGCACCCAAACCCCCTTTCTGCACATGTCTGTTGTTTATAATGACGTAAAATTAATTAACTCTGCAAACAATGATAAACCAACTCCACCTTCACAGTTCAGTCTGCGGCTGCTCATTAACCCTTGATGAGTTCACTACAGCGGTGGTAAGATAGACGCGCACCGCGGTTGTCATAAATCACAAATGATCAGCGTTTTCGATCACAAGAGACTTATTTTAGGTTTCAAATACACATTAGCAGTAGAAGAACAACCATTTACAGTTCGTGAAATACACCACGGTTGTCTGTGAAAGGGGCAATAATTACATTAAGCATGACAACGTGCTTCAGTATACGCATTGTGTGGATAATTAGACAATCTGTGCTGTCCGTAACTGCACTTTTGCGCAGTTTAGGACCATGATCTGTTCACATTGCAAATCTTTTATAACCGCAGTGTGAACAGCTATGCAAAAATATCAGATCTGAGAAAAAATCTGATTTGAGCACTAAGCCTCGCAGTGTGAACGTAGCTTTTGAGTTTGAAAAAAGGAGAACGAAAAGCTTTATTTTGAAACAAACCTTTATTTCTTTGTTTGTATATCTTTGTTTGTTTAATTGTATTTAAGTACATTCGAAAAGTAATTTGGTACCAGATTGGTTGTGTTTCATATTAATGTTACTTGATATGAGGTTATGGATTTCTTTTTATGGTTAAATTACAAATTAGAACAAGCTAATTTATAAGAATTCAGGGCCCTTCTGTCGCCATAGATAAAGGACACTACATTATTATAATAATAATAATAATAATAATAATAATAATAATA
>CAIGQQ010033860.1:5009853-5029836 GCA_903798035.1 Danio albolineatus
TATATATATATATATATATATATATAATAAAAAAAGCTGATTTAATAAAAAACATGCATTTTTTTTTTACCCAAATTCGAGTAGAACAGGTACAGTCTCATTGGGGAATGAATGCGTAATGTAGGACGCTGGACAACAGACGTGAGGATCCACGTGCCGTTTATTGAAAAAGATGTCCTGCAGGTAATGGTAAAAAAAAAACAGATGCAAACAGTAGGATGAAGATAATTGAAATACAGGCAAAATGTCAGGCTAGGCAGCAAATAATCAAAACAGAAAACAGACAAGTGTCAAAACACGGCAAGACAAACAGGAAAACACTTTGTTCGCCAGGCAAGACAAGACTTCACAAAATGTGTGTGGGAGGTGAATATAAAGTCCAGCTAATCAGTCTGTGGTGAGTTTCCAAGCTGTGTTAGTGTAATCAGTGGGAAACAGGAACCAGTGTGTGTGAGGTGCATGCTGGGAGTTGTAGTTTGTTACTGTGAAATATGGGTAGTTCTCCAGTGATCTGCATCTGCCAGGCAATCACAACAGAAGGAAGGAAGGACGGAAGGAAGGAAGAAAGGAAGGAAGGAAGGAAGGAAGGAAGGAAGGAAGGAAGGAAGGAAATTTAAAACAGGCAGTTTACCATTTTTTATTGCTAAATTGTTATTTGTACTTGTACTGGTGCTAAGTAGCACCATGAAACAATGTATTGAAAAGAAAACCAACAAATATAAAAATGTGTAAATGGACCTTCGATGATGATGGTCATATTTTTATTCTAGGTTGAGGAGCTGGTGTTTGTGCATCACTGCGTATCTTTGTTGAATGATTCCCTCAGTTTGCGGGGTGTAAAATGGTGTCGGCTAGAGTCTTTGACAATGCTGTTTGTGTGTACGTATGGTCTGAACTGACTGAGAAGAGTTTTGGATGAGTGACTGACTGTTGTGCTCTTAGCAGGAACAGCTTCCACCCTTCTAGAAAAGCTGTCAACAGTCATCAAGACTGTCATGTTCCCTTGGCACCTTAGAAGTGAAATGTAATTCACCAGTCGTTGTTGAAAAGGAGGTACAAGTGTCAGAGGATGTGGCAGTCATTCTAGATTTGCCACATTCACTCATCTAGAAGCCAGAGTTTTGACACGGTTAGCATCGGCAATATTGTATTAAGAACGTAAACGTTACACTGCATTGGATTCCATGTGGTGGTCACCATATTGAAAGACCCAATCAGGAGCGCATGGTGAAAACAAATACAGATCTCCACAGAAAGCCCTCCTGTGAAAATTATATTTTTTTCTTATCAAATATTTTCCACATTATAATTAAAACAATAAAATAAAAACAAGTGAAAAAAGTAAACTAGTAAACTATTATTTAGTGTCTTCATGGCATAGATAAAATTTATCATTCATTCATTCATTTTCTTGTCGGCTTAGTCTCTTTATAAATCTGGGGTCACCACAGCAGAATGAACAGCCAGCTGCAACATATCATTGGGAGACATCCATACACACTCATACACTAGGGCTAATTTAGCTTACCCAGTTCATCTATACCGCATGTCTTTGGACTTGTAATGGAAACCGAAGCACCCGAAAGAAACCCACACCAACACGGGTAAAACATGCAAATTCCACACAGAAATGCCAACTGACCCAGCCTAGGCCCCTCCGGGTGCTCCGGTTTCCTCCACAAGTCCAAAGACATGTGCTATAGGTGAATTGGGTTGGCTAAATTGTTCAAAGTGTATGAGTGTGTATGGATGTTTCCCAGAGATGGGTTGCAGCTGGAAGGGCATCCGCTGCGTAAAACGTATGCTGGATAAGTTGGCGGTTCATTCCGCTGTGGCAACCCCAGATTAATAAAAGGACTAAGCCGACAAGAAAATGAATGACTATCATCTTAGAATAATTAGTTATTACACAATTATAGAATCATGTTGAAAAACTGTATGAACTTCAACTGTATATACTTTGTTTGAATCTGCTCAGATTTGCTTGTAATAAAACTGGCTGATAATTCAATCTGTTGTCATAATTTACAGTGAAGTTCCATAGGTTACACTTTACTTGAAGGGTACATTTTAATGGGTGTTTGTAAGACGGTCATGATATGTTTATAATCATGAAATCACACGTTATGAATATAAAGGAAATTTCATGCATGCTTATGACAACTGTCATAAAGTGTCGTTAGTTTAGTTATAAGTTTTATACGCAAATGTGACTCTGTTTTGAGATGTCTTTGTCATGACAACATGACCATGAAATGTATCACAACCTTCTTAAATTGTGTTGTGAATATTTTTCAGTGGAACAAACTGAATTTGGGTGCCACGGTGGCCTAGTGGTTAGCATGTTCGCCTCACAGCAAGAAGGTCGCCGGTTCGATCCCCGGCTGGGTCAGTTGGCATTTCTGTGTGGAGTTTGCATGTTCTCCCCGTGGTTGCGTGGGTTTCCTCCGGGTGCTCCGGTTTCCCCCACAGTCCAAAGACATGCGGTACAGGTGAATTGGGTGAGCTAAATTGTCCATAGTGTATGTGTGTGAATGAGAATGTATGGATGTGTTTTCCAGAGATGGGTTGTGGCTGGAATCCGCTGGCATCCGCTGCGTAAAACAAATGCTGGATAAGTTGGCGGTTCATTCCGCTGTGGCGACCCCGGATTAATAAAGGGACTAAGCCGAAAAGAAAATAAATGAATGAATGAAACTGAATTTGTCATTAAAATACCCAATTTAAAGTGTCAATGCTCTGTCAAATAATTTTATAACAGCATCACTGATATTTATTGACATTTAATGACAAATGTAGTAGTTGTCAAAATCAAAACGAAAAATCAAAAGAAGTTGTGGTCAAGAAATCATGTTTATGACAGATTTATGACAGGTTGTTTTATTGGTAATGTCATACTGTTATAATTAAAACAATGACATTGCATGATGTATCTGGTAATGTCAAGTTTTATTAACAGTAGTCTCCTTCATATCCATGAGAGCATGAATAAATGAACAAACGACCGAGCGAACCAGCGAATGAATGAACGAACGAACGAACAAATGAGCGAATGAACTAACTAACGAATGAACGAAAGAACGTATGTACGAACAACCAACCAAATTATTTATTTATTTTATTTAATTTTTTTTATAATTATTATTATTATTATTTTTTCATTTATTTATTCTGATAAGTTGTATGTGGTTAACTGGATGTTTTTATCACAATGGCAAGAAACTTGCCAAATTTGCTTGAAATATTATCATGTAATGTCACACCATTTTGAATCCAGGGCTCATGTTCCTATACGGTGAACACTTGATTTGTGTCTCTTTGATGTTCCGAATGTCTGTGCCAATGAACATCTGTCTGTGTCAACACAGTTATGGCAGTTACGGCTTGACTGGTTTTCATCCTTGCAGCCTTTTTTTTTTTTTGCATTGATTTGTCAGCCAATGTGTTTCTGTAACTTGCAGTAGTGTAAACTCTGGAGGGAGCTTTAAATTTTTAATTGACAAGTACTTTATTTTGATGTCAAAAACGCATGTAAATTTAAAATGGTAATATAGTCAATTAGGTATGTTTAAAAAAAAAAATATATATATATATATATATATATATATATATATATATATGAGAACAATCGGACAGTTAATTATTAGCTTGAAACATTACCCAAAACAATTATTTTTCACAGGTCCTCGGGTACTGTTATCATTGGATGTCTTATTTTTTATTCAAAGATAGCCAAACGGAGCTCAGTGGAATGTGCAATGTTGAGCATCTCGAAGGCATTTTTTAAAAGTCTTTATAGAAAACTCCAAAAACACATTGATTGGTGTGCAAGGCACTACAGGAAACAGTACATGCAGTACTGTAGAGCGTTGTACAGTTGTGTGCTCTCTCCAGACCAACTAAAAAAGTCTATGCTTTATTGTACAGTACATTGCGGTCAACTGTGTGTTACAGTTTTATAAGTGTATAGAGTATATTCAAGTCAATCAAGTATGCTTTTAGTATATTTTGCAAACAATTAAATGAAATAGAGTATATATTTAAAGCTTGCAAGTGTCATGATCTGAAGAAGGAGGTTGAGTCAAAAGTAAGTCTTTATTGACAGACTGATGAACAGACAATAGATGACGAAGGCATAGAGGGGATGAGGATGAAGGGCTAGGGATCCAGGGAGTGAGACGAGGACATAAACTTAGTGTATGAAAGTCACTTCCCTTAGTGGAGCTTAGATGAAGGCTTTGGAGAGTCGTTGGAAGCACAGGAGAGTGTCCGAGACTGGATGAGGAGCAGGCTAGGGAGATCGTGTCCATTGATGATAATCGACGGTGAGGGAGTAAATGCTGGGAGACTATATAGTGAACCGGGAGTGCTTTCAGGTGTGAGATTAGTAGACGGGGGATTGTGCACGGCTGGGATGAGATCTTGATGATGAGGAGTGATGAGCTGGAGATGAGGAGGGACGAGCCGGGGATGTTACAGCAAGTAGTTGTATGTGTAAATATTTGTATTTTTGTGAAGAGTTGTGTACTGAATATGCACTACTATTACACTTAGAACATATTTTCAGCAAGGGTGCATTATATTGAACAAAACTGACATTAAATACATAATATAATGATAATAATTATTCTGTGATCTTGCAGGCACATATAATGTTTTACAAAATGACAGATTGATCTGTATATTTTATCAATTAAAGGCAGCTTTAGCATATAAAACTTGTAAATACAGTTTTTTTACTAAATGTATTATTATTATTATTATTATTATTATTGTTATTATTATTATTATTATTATTATTGATACCTAATTTACTAAACAAAACTGTATTTGGAATTATTATTATTATTATTATTATTATTATTATTTTATTATTATTATTATTATTATTATTATTATTATTATTATTATTATTATTATTATTATTATTTGTTCATTTGTTCATTTGTTTTTGTTTTTTGTTCAATTAATCAATTTAAATCCGCTTCTACAAAAAAAGTGTATCTGGAGTCAATTGATGTTTCTGCATCAGTCAGCAAGCGTACCTGCTTCACAGAGACCTTTCAGCTCAGTTTTGTTGTGCTATTTTATTTTCTATGAAAGTGTAAAGGGCATTTTTCAATGAGGGAAAAGGTTTCAGTTGTTCATCATTTAGGTGGGCTCTATATTTTGAATGCTTAACCTTTTACAGAGCCCTTCAGAGACTCAGATCTCTTTGTGCCTCCTCGACTATTTCTACAGTTTGTGTTTTATTATTATTATTATTATTATTATTAATATTATTATTATTATTATTTTATTTTTTTTTAACAATTGTATATCTTTTTCCTCCTTTTTTAGCTCTAATCTATAGTGAAACATCAGTGTGGCCACATCTAGGAAAATCTTAAAGGCATGTGCTCGATCAAGCCAGACACATTAGAAAAAGAAAATAAAAAATGGTGCACTGATACTTTAGCTCTCAGAAGACAAATTTAATTAGACAACGTCTCAACCTACAAGGCCTTCATCAGGCCATGGGTCCAATTGCATCCAATTGTCCCGTTAAGGCTCAGGCATTACCAAGAATTGGCGTTTGCTATCTGTGAGGAAGAGCACTCGGATTGGTTGCTCAGCTACAAGTCAGAGTGGAAGTGGAAGTACAAAAAAAGTGGAAAAAAATACTAGCAAACCATGCATGTCAATGGCAACACAAAAAAAGCTGGGTTTCATTTTGTCATATTTTTTAAAATATATCAATATCAATATATCAATATGGATTATCAGATTATCAAACATTTGCACAAGTGAATCCCTTTGTAGTGAGTGAGGAGTACTGTCAATTGGTATGTAAATGATTCTCTTTTTTTATGGTTGGTATGCGTGCAGCACTAGTTTCAGTTTCCAGAACATATGTTCTCATCATACCGGTTAACATTGGGATGTGAAAATAAGGGATACCCACACTCCCCTCCAAAAAAAATACAAAATAATAAATAAATAAATAATAATAAAAAAAATCTCAAAATGGTTAAATATGTTTATCTGGAGCTGTTTAATTGTAAAATAAACAGTTTAAACAGGCAGTAATGTTTTATCATTATTATTATTATTATTATTATTATTATTACTATTTATAAAGGACAGAATATGTAAATAGTATGCATTAGAAAAATCTGCAACTAAATTAGCAAACAGTTTAGCCTATTCTAGAGCAGCGAACGAATCTCTCATTTAGTTTTTTGGTTGATGACATTAAATAACAGATGTGTCACTTTAAAAATGCACAGATTTATAATGCAAGCATTCGATTGCTTTCCTAACTTTCTATGCTCATTTAAGACAAAATTTCTTGTGTCTAAAAGAAAAACCCACCAAGATCGTCATGTTTAGACAGGCACCACGTACTTGAAGTGACTGTTTTGAGGGTTGGGTATCCCTCCGTTTTTATATTTATTTCAAAGTGTTTTTATGCATAAATAAAATGAACATATTCACAGTTAAGAGGAAGCGGCTTCCCCTGATGGTTCGGCGGTATGGTTTGCATATAGGGAGGATCGGCTCTTTAATGTTTATTGCCACCCTTCATTGAAAGATTAAAAATATGGGAGAAATACAGAAAATACCTTTACGGGACTATAGCAGGATAGAACTGTAAAGTACAGGAGAATCCCATACAAAATGAGAAGGTTTATCGGGTACGGTTCTCATGTCAGTCATCTGTCGTTTATTTGGTGTGACCGTTTTGGTATGATTGTTTGGTTTGTGCACTTTTTAGTCCAGACGGGACCAGACACAACCAATTCGAGGCTAAACTTTCTTGACAGTTCTTACTCAGGTTTTAAGACAAGGAAGAAGCACAGGGACAGACTGAGTTGGACAAACTTCCACCAACTTGATCTGAAAACTACTGTATATGGATTATCACATTATCAGACATATCTCCAAGATCGAATCCCTCTATAGTGTGTACTGTGAAAGTACTGTGAAAATGTGAAGATGTCCTTTGCGTGTATGTGCAGCGCTAGTTCCAGTTTCCACCTCCAAGTAAAGAAAGATAGATCCACTCATGCAGGCACATAACGCATGTTTTGTTCCAGTCAACTATCATCCATTTGATATGTTCACACTCAGTCATTTTGGCCCAGATTGGACCTGACACAGCCAATGCAATGTGACAAAAAAAAATGTTTTTTTTGTGACTGCTAGTTCTTTAATGATGAGTTGGTATGTCTCAGGCTAAGAAGAATAATTGCAATGATATTTTGAGTGACCACCTCTATCCTATAATGAAGTTAAATCTTGATGAGAGAGAACGATGCTGTCAGATATAGGACATAAGGGGTCACTGAATGGTTTGACATGAAACTTTCTAGATGAACCATAGTAAAGCCCAAACTGTCTTCCAATTATACCTAATTTATGTTTGTTTATTGCTCACTGGGGTTAAGAACTTTTACCATTTAAAGTTAGGTATGTGTAAATCTCCAGACGTGAGTGCTGGCTAACAGGTTAGAATGAATATAACTATAGATGGCATTTGCAGTGATCTGGTTTAACAAAAAAAGAATGTATAATGCTTAAGATTTTGAATTGCATCTTCGACTACACTACAAGAGAATATTTAAAACTAAATAAATAATGTAAAAGCACATTTTCATTTTCAATACTCATGTTTGTTGACCTGAGAACATTTCTTATCATCTTAAACCAGTGGTTCTCAACTGGTTTGGCCACGGGACCCACATTTTTACATTGTCATCAAGCCTCGACCCAACATTTTATTGTTGCATTTAACAAAATGTATCAAATTATAGAAATATTACAAAGTAAAAACGATAAATACTGTAAACAGCGGTTAGGGTAGAGAAATGTTCAGTTACCGAACTAAACTGCACGCGCATTTCAAAATAAAAGTCCGGTATAAGCAAAATAGCTTATTATTTATTTATTTATTTATTTTGACCACGCACTCCGCGACCCACAAAAAATGACCAACCAGTTGAGAAACACTGTCTTAAACCACCTATTTAGTGTTCTGAAATTTGGCCTGTGACGTTGTAAGGAAAAAGTAAATAGAAGCAGGGTGATGGAACTTCGGAACCAGATTTGCATGCACATGGCAAGGGTGGATTGGAGACACTAAATCAAAAGTATCAAGATTTTCAATGATGGCCATTGTGCTGCAGAGTTTTGGTCCAGCTCCAATTTAACACACCTCATGAAGGTCTTTAGACTCAGTAGAATCTTACGGGCAACTGTATTTTAGCCGACTGGAACTAAACATGCCTAGACGGTGGCCCTCTGGGAGCAGTTTTGGACAACATGACAAAAAATAAAAATAAGAAGTGAATTGGAGATTCAAAACCAAGGATGTTCAGATCTTCTTAGGAAGGGGACTGACCTACAGAGTTTAACTCCAAGTCTTATAAAAACAAATAAACAAGGTCTTCAGATTCAGTAGAAATCTTTAGGCAATTGTCTTTGAACTAGATGGAGCTAAACTCTGCATGACAGTGGCCCTCTGGGAGCAGGTTTGGTTCCCTCTGGAATTAAATCAGGTGGATGAAAGAACCTGCTTCATGAGGGTCACTGTGTTCCAGAGTTTAACTCCAGTCTTAGTTATGTATACATTCATTAGTTAGCAAAGGCTCACTACTTGCAATTAGTTGAATTTAAACCATTGTGTTGGTCTTCCAGGAGCAGGTTTGGCCACCCCTGACACAAAGTGAATTGGAGACACTAAATCACTGGTGACCAGTATCCGCCTCAGGTGTCCACTTTCCTCCAGGGTTGATACAGCTAATCAAGGTCTCCAGACATGCTAGACACTTCTAGGCAAATGTGTTGGAGCTAAATTCTGCAGGATGTTGGTCTTCAGGAATGAGATTGGACAGCCCAAAGGTGTGAATTACATTGTAAATGTGTGAGCCCTGCAATGGACAGGCCATTCATCAAGGCTTTTTTCTCCAGTCTGTTGGCTTAGACACTGGGAAAGGCTTCTTCATTTCTCCGACCACACACGGAGAAAGGATGGATGAGTTGTGAATGTTTCGAGTGCAAAAAACTTATAAGACTTTACTTGGACAACTCAAATACTGCAAAGTGCAGTTTCAACTCTGCACCAAAACCCGTGTCTGCAGTTATCTCTGTAGATGTTAATTAGCTGATTAGCATGTGTTTTATTAGAGCTAGAGCAGAGCCTGATGTGAAGGGAGACCTCCAGGAGCTGAACTTGGCAGTCTTTATCTCTATTCAACAGCAAAACTGTAATAATTAATAGTATGTCATTCGTAGTACAGTGGCTAGCACTTTTGCCTCACAGCAAGAAGGTTGCTGGTTCGAATTGGTATTTCTGTGTGGAGTTTGCACGTTTTTCTTGTGTTGGAGTGAGTTTCCTCTGGGTGCTCCCGTTTCTCATACAGTCTGAAGACGACATGCGCTATAGGTGAATTGAATAAACTAATTTGGCTGTATGTGAATGTGAGTGTGTACATTCCCAGTACACTCCCAGGGTGTTTCCGAGTACTGGGCTGCGGCTGAAAGGGCATCCGTTGTGTAAAAAATATGCTGAATAAGTTGACGGTTGTCGATGTGGCAAACCCTAATAAATGAAGGGACTAAGCCGAAGGAAAATAAATGAATGAATTAGCAACTTAGTATAAGTTTAAGTGTTCATAGAATGCACATATTAAAACAACATAGGTGTTGTAACTGATTTGTATTGTAAAATTGCAAAAGTACAGCACATCTGACAATTTTGGTATTTATCAGTTTTTCGTATTTTGTGATTCATATTTTCATAGCCATAAAATAGTGCAATCACATTTATTTAGCATCTTCTCTTAAGAGAGACTGTGAATAATGCCCTCAGATGTGTTTTTTTTTTTCATCCACATTTTTCACAACAGGAATTACTATGCCACAGTTCTCTGCATGCCTTAAGCTTGCTCAATATGCTCAGTTCATTCAAATCCCTCAGCCTGAATTATTTTTTTTCCACAATATTCATTTCCTTTTCTTAGTCATCCCAAGGCAGCTTGTTTTTCTCTCTCCTCAGAACCAGAAAAAGCAAAATCCCTCAGCAATTAAAAAATATCTTTGGCTTCAAAGATTAATTCAACAAAATCAGATTTATAAAAGTTCTCAAACCGAAACCAGTGAAACTGAATGTCATGCACAATTCCGAATGCAAGGGGTCTTGTGTTGAGGCTTTCTAAGGTATCCTATGAATGTTTAATCATGTACGTTTCACATGCTTCTCTTTAAAGCTCCCAACATAGTAACATGCCCATGAGATCCTCTTTCACATAGAGGTGAAAGCTGAAAATGTCTGTCTGGATTTCTCCCCTCCTCCTTTTTCCCGCTCATCTGTGCTTCGCAGTCCTCAGCGCTTGCCTTTTCTTTCCCACTCACCTGTCCATCAAGCATTCACCCAGCCATCCATCTATTCATCTTTCTATCCATCAAATTCGCTAACTGCCTATATTTATTTTTGTATGAGGGTTTTTTGCTGTTGATTTCTGTGTAGGCAGCTGTCTAGACACCTGTCTTCCATTTTTGGATCTTTTTTTTTTATATCTAAAAGCTGAGAGCAACATTTCTTTGTGACCTCATCTGGCTGAATGAAACTGCATGCTCATTTTAGACTAATATAATTTGGTAGCACTTTATAATTGCTGCACAATTTGAATAAATCATTATGCATTTGCAAATAGTTTTGTAAATAGTGATTTGTTTAGATTTAACTCTAGATTTATTTTTATTCAGCTACAAATGCATTATTCTTGACCTGTAAGCATATATAAAATGTGCTTGATTATTATATTTTTATTTATTTATTTATTTATTTTTTCATGGGGCGAGATCAAAATCGGTGACGTAGTATGAATCTGCTAGTGGAGTGATGACGCATTGATTTCTCATTATTATTCATACTGGAGTTTTCTTATCCTATGAGAAGACCCTGCTTCTTAATTATTCATGAGAGCTCATGCTTTACGAAAGCAAGGCAGACCTGCCAAGCTGAGACCCAATGAGAATGCGATATACATACATCCATATATACATCCATATAAATACTGTACATATATACCAATATCACACGAGTAGCAGTGCGATATGGCAGTATATCAGCACTGGTGGGAGGCGTGCGTTGTGTCCCACAATTGCTGATATACAGCTATATCGCACTGTTACAAGTGTGATATTTGGTTTATACAAAAGTTTGATGGCACAATCGTGTGTATAAAAAAGAATGTCAAACACGGAGAGTCTAAAAACCTTTTTGTATGAGGAACTACTTTCTTCCGCCCTTCATTTACATCTGCAGCTGACGTCAAAACAGCAGAAGCCGTTACTAATTCACCAACTTCACTTTAGAGCTAGTGTTTGAATGATTCTCAAGCGTAATGTATAAAGCCATGACAAAACAGGTGGCTTTGCTGTAGATTATAAGGCTGAATTTGACATGGAATGGTCTCCGTCTACAGAGATATCTTCTTACAGTGTCACAGTTTACAGTATTTCTCGGTTGCAATCTTGATATCACAATAATTAGCCCCGAAAAAGCAGCACAATCACTACTGGACTGCTGTTGTGTTTGCAATAAGGAAAGAATAAGGAGGGGGAGGGTGTGGCCTCTGAATAACACCGTTGAGAACTGGGATAGGAAAGTAACTGTATTAAAATAGGCACTGTCCTTATAAATAAACCGCATAGTTGCAATCTATACAGAAGAGAGAGATCGACTTAGAATATCACTCACCAGTTTAATAATGATTTGATCAGCTGTACATTTAAAAAAATAAATAACTTATTGGATGAACTCAATTTAATTGAGGGCAGGATTTCCACCCAATACATTTGTTTAGCAACTAAAAATCTATATATATATATTTTATCAATTAAATGTTATTGAGTTGGTGCAACATGATTTTATCAAATAAAATTTTTAAATACGTTTGTATTTTTACTTAACCTAAACTCAAAGGTCTGATTATGTGTCATACATTTCGAAGTCTCTTAATTTTATTTGAAAGTATGAAAAGAGCCATTTTTAAGCATATTTCATATTTTTAAGCATAATTTAAATCTGCAGTTGATTGACACTGATCTCAGAACTAATTTTAGAACAGTTATTGCTCACTGGGCAAAGCAACAAACTGCATTGTTGCTAATGCCTACACCCAAAGCATTGGTGCTTCTGCAAGGTGGTAATCTCAAAACATTGTATGAAAATCTTCTAAATCTTCAAACTAAAGTGAAGATTAAACTCTAACAAGTCTTTCTATTAACTTTAAACACCTAAGATTACTTTTATTGTGAATATTTCAATTTTCCTAATTTAACACCACACACAGCATGCTGGGAACCATAAATCCCCTAACCAGGTAGTCGGACCAACACAATTCCGTCATGTTGTTACAACAAAACCGCTTTAGTTAACGTAATGGTTTACAAATTTAAGTGAACTGAACATAAAACAAATAAATTAGCCAAATAAATTACAAGAATTGTGTAGTTTCACCTCATTTTCAACAGGTAGTTTGAACAAGCAGCAGTAATCATTTTTTGAGTGTAGTTAGAAAACACGCTGTTTTAATATTCTAAGCAAGGGCTTATTATGCGGTCCCATCTTGTGGATAGACAACGTCTACCGTCTGGCTTTTGGACACCGACACTATGTCTCTCAGAAATTATACGTTTTTTCAAAATCGGCACTATCCTTATGAATAAACTGCAGTTGCAATCCGAACAACTACATTCTTGACTAAAAAAGCCTCAAAAGTACATTATGTTGTGCAATAGCTCCAATATTTGTGCAACTGTAAAGTGTTCTGTAAACTATATGTGTGTATATGTGTATATATGTGTGTGTAAAGCTGTATTCTGAAGCTGTATTCTTTTAAAGCTGTATTCTGAAGCTTCAGGACAGCATAGGTCAAATCTTGCAAGTATTACAATGGCGGTCTTTTAATTAGGACCTCATAAATGTCAGCTCACTTTTTTCCTCGAGTGCCTGTTCACACAAATACAGATCCTCTCATTGGACGGCTTCAATATCCAGAGGTTACTTTCCTTCTCCAATCTGGCGAGATGGTCTATAAACGAATGCGTGTCATGAGGAAAATGAAGCATTTAAGCAGCCCTTTGTTGGGTTATCCTCATTACTGAGCATTGCATCTGCGAATTTGGGCTTGATGCGCTGAAAGCTCCGTCACTTTGTTGAAGTTCTAATTGGCAAACAGCAGACTAGGAGATTTCAGCAGGTGTATAATGACTCTTTAATGAAGGTATTCAGTAGCTCCTTCCTCCTTTGGCTCTGTTTTAAACACAAATGGGCTATTTGGAATCATTTGTAGCTGCTTTAAACCCACAGCATTGATTGACTTGATATAATAGAAATATAATTAGCTCTGTGCTTCCTCTGCGTAAATTGTAACCAATGGTTTGCTATTTAAATTAATTTCTCTCCGTGTGAGTGGCATTTGCAAGAGCACATGACATGTTCATGACACATATTATTATTATTATTTTTTTCAAATCTAATTTTCTTGCGATGATAGAAAAAAGAGCGCAGCAACACGAGAACAAGGTGTCAAACTGTCAACCTTTTTTTCCTTTGTGTATAACAGTGAGATTTCTCATTTGTTTGTGGTTTTTTTCTTTTTTCTTTGAAGATAAAGTATTTGTTTACTGCAGAAATGAAAGTAAATCATTTTAGCGGTTAATTTAATTTGCTGTGATCATTTGTGTTCTTTCAAAACAAGTCATTTTCTGCAGATGATGAAAAAAAAAGAATATTTTTTTTAGTAAATTATAGATACACTTAAAAATGTAAATCAGTTTAATCACACTGCCATTCAAAAGTTTAAAAAGGAAGAAAGGAAAGAAAAGGCCAAGAAAGGAAGCTCACATTACATTACATATATGTATATGAGCAATTCCATGCAAATGTTAACCTTGCCATGAAAAAATTAAGTTGTTATTATAAATAGCGAAACCCTTCTAATTGTTTTTGTGTATTCTTGTATTTTATAGTGCTGTAAAAATACTCAAAAATGTCTCGGTCAATGTTTTCACACAATTATATTTGATTTGCCAAAATCTCACAAGTGGAAATTTCACATCTGTCACATCCATAACAGAAAAGTGTCACATCCATAACAAAGCTTTTTCTTCATTAATGCAAAAATGTAAAAAAAAATAATAAAAAAAAAAAAACATTTTTTTTCTATAGATAGCCAACTCTTATCCTTGTGATTATCATTATTTCTTTTGGATTGTGCAGTTTAATCCACAGAATTTCTGCAAAGTATGTTGTATACTGTAAACTTGCAGACTTTTTTCGTCACATCCACATATTTATTTTCCTCATTTAAAGTATAAAAAATGTTTTCAGATTTATATTTTTCAGATCCCAGAATTCTGTGTATATTTGTTTTGGAAAATGTAAACAGGTGATTCAATATAATGTTAACATATACCTTATCTGTGCGTTTATGTTTAGAATTTTTACTGCAAATGTCACATCCATAATGCTGGAATTACAAAAAATAAAGGGGACAACCTTTTCTGGGGCTTGTATATCAATCATATCTGTATAAGAGGTCACTGAAACTATATCACTCATTGAAGAGTTGCTCAATCTGATTATACTTTTAAAAAACTTTTTTAACCAATGCTTAAGACACACCTGTATACTTTGGCATTCACTTCGAGTTGAGTTTTTTGTTACAATACAGTTGTTTTTTTTTTGGTATTTTTGGTGGCGCGGTAGCTCAGGTTAGCACTGTCGCCTCACAGAATGAAGGTTGCTGGTTTGAGTCCTGGCTGAGCGAGTTGACATTTCTTTGCAGAGTTTGTATGTTCTCCCCGTGTTCACATAGGTTTCCCCTAGGTGCTCCTGTTTCTTAGACATTCAGTAGGTGAATTGGATTAACACTATTGGATTAACTTCTGGTTCGATTCTGGAAGGGCATCCGTTTATATATATCATAAATATATATTTATTATTATATATATATATATATATATATATATATATATATATATATATATATTTAATTAAATAACTTTGGTTTGACTTAAAATCGGACGCCACGGTGGCGTAGTGAATAGCACGTTTGCCTCACAGCAAGAAGGTCGCTGGTTCGAGCCTCGGCTGGGTCAACTGGCATTTTTGTGTGGAGTTTGCATGTTCTCCCCGTGGTTGCTTGAGTTTCCTCCGGGTGCTCCAGTTTCCCCCACAAGTCCAAAAACATGTGGTATAGGTGAATTGAATAGGCTAAATTGTCCGTAGTGTATGAGTTTGTATGGATGTTTCCCAGAGATGGGTTTCAGCTGGAAGGGCATCCGCTGCATAAAACAAATGCTGTATAAGTTGGCGGTTCATTCCGCTGTGGCGACTACAGATTAATAAAGGGACTAAGCCGAAAAGAAAATAAGTGAATGAATGAATGACTTAAAATCTAAATACAAGTGTAGTGGTACTGAATTAAACTATAAAAGATTTTAACATTATTAATTTTTATTAATTGTATATATTTATTTACTTGTTTGTTTGTTAGTTTGTTTATTTATTTATTTTTATTTGTTTGTTTGTTTGTTTATTTGTTTAACTATTTTCTCATTCATTTTCTCATGCATTCATTCATTCATTCATTCATTCATTCATCTTCACTGGAATTTGTTTTAGAGAAGAAAACAATACATATTATACTTTTTTCAATCACAACATTAATCCTATAGTGGCATTTATATCTAGCAGCTTAATTCTGCATCCCAGTGTGTCCGTGAGTGCACTGTGTAGTATCTGAGCATAATATAATCAGTTTTCCAGTTTTGCCTCTTCAATTATAAGTCACAATAGACAAAAGCGTCTGCAAAATGACTAAATGTAAACGTAAATTAGAACAATCACACCAGACCCAAACCTTCGAAAACACTCTTAAACACTGGCATTAAGAATTTGCACCATTAAGAGTGACAACCCTCTCTTCCTTATTTTCAGATTTTGCTAGAGCCGTTGCTGGGAGACCCGTGTCATATGCTGCGGTGCTGCGGATGAAGGCAGACAGTTCGTCCTCCTCCTCCATGAGCTCCAGAATGAGGTTAAGGAACAGCCATGGAGTGGGATCATCCAGCCAGGACTGGTCTCCGTTCTCCAGACACAGATACTCAGCTCTCAGCTCGCAGGAGGACTACAGGAGCGAAGGTGAGAATGAGGCTGAATCACACAATTCGCTGAGCACTTATAAACTCACTCTCTGATCTGTGTTCCCGTCACACCGGGCCCAATGAGTTCTTCTCTTTTGATTTCTAACTGACTTCAGAAGTCTGACCTCGCAGCATGTGCCTCAAATACTAATGGGAGTGGAACGCTGACTTTTATGCTCAACGTTTCTGACAATGTTTTATTCTGAAGGACCAGATTTAACTTGTCTAGCATATGATTGAGGACAAATGATGTATGTTTGCTCACATTTCGCTGTCGTCTTTCTTAAGCATTGCTTGTTAATGAAATATGTTGTGTTTGGGGCGATTCATGATTCATAATGGTTTGGATATTGATGGTGAAAGAAAAAAAAAATATATATAATAAAATAAAAATAATAATTCTCAAAATCCTGAATTGATATTGTATTCAGATTAGTTTGTGATGGTGTGGGATTGGATATGGTGAACATGAGTGTTGTGGTGATAAAATGTGTAAATTTTAAGATCTTTGTACTGTCTAGATCAGGGGTGCCCAAAATTTTCTGTATAAAGACGTCGGGGTCACCAATTTGTTGGAATATTTAATCAATTCCATGTGTGTTCAATAAAAAAGGTCAGGAGAGGTTTTTCTTTAATGCCAAACATCGTAACAATTGATACAAATTAATAACTCGACTCACAGAATTCTGTTATCCTCAATGCAATGCAAAAGTTACATTCAGGAGGTGCGCAACAATGTTCATTTTCTGACTCCATCTTTTATAAGCAGCTGATATTAACAGGTGGAGTTTAGTGAAATTCGTCACTTGTCAATCATTCTCCAGTCCTCCATTGGTCACACCTATCCATACGTCCTCTTATTGTACGAATTGTCTGCACAACATTAAAAGCCTAAGTCTTTCTCAACTGCAAATATTCTGTGCTCACAGGAAGTTTTGCTGCAGAGCTCAAGTTACTTTTAGAAAAGCATTTATCTACTTCTGCAAAAATTACTCAACCGAAGAAGTTCAGTTAATATTTTACCTTAAGCACCAATACTATTGTGTAATAAACAAAAAAAAAAAAAAAGAAAAAAATATATTCCTTTTTCCCCAACAAAGGGCCAAAAACCAAATATCATTGATAGCCGTGGGGGCGAAGACAAATAAACGAACTATTTTGCATTAAAGTTGCCATGGGTAATTTCCTAATCATATTATTTTTTCACAATATTAAAAAATAAATAGAAAACTTGACTCGTATTAACTAATGCAGTACCTTTTCAATTGTTACTTATTCCAATAAAAACATAAACAATCGTATTTATAACACGGTGGAGTTCAATGTTGAATACATTAGTTAAGGAGAATCTGCCTTTGCCTGTATTCACTCACCAAAGTCTCTGCATTGTCTGCATCTGTCGCTGTCGCATGTACATTTTAAACTAAACCTAATTCATTTACACCATTTAACAATAAAACAAACAAATAAAAGGGGACATTACATTTAAAATGACATTCTCTAAACTATTCTCAGATAGGATGGCGGGTCATATCAAAAGTTATCAGGGGCCAACTTTGGCCCTCACATGCAACAGAGGCTCCAGTGTTTGTTAGTGCTACTAAATTCAAACATAAAAAGGATGTGGCAAAAAATTGAAAAATAGGGTTATAAAAAAGTCAACGGGACAATACAATTCTGGCAATCACTTAATTGTTCAATTGTATATTTTTAAAGCAGTTCATAAATCCATATACAAAGACAACTAGACAGCAATTCAGTGTACATTTAACTCAATTTGAGTTTAACTTAACACTCCTTGGGTGTACATATGACTCCCTCCGTTTTGGAGTTAAATTAACACTTTCTAAAGTGTGAAATTTGTACATTACTCACAGAGTTCATCTTAACACAGTAAGAGTTTATTCTTACATCAAACTGGAGTGTGTTACCCTTCAAAGTGTTAATATATTATCTTTTTTCTGACATTATCAATTGCTGTGACAGATAACAGTGATCAACTATGTTGAAAATAGCTTTAATTTATTAAATGTTAATTAATCTTTTCAGAAATAATTTAAATGCATTAAACTCTGCATTTTATAATGCAACAAGACTAGTTTCAAGTTTAAGTAAAACGTATTTGTTTGATCACTGTTTGTCAGAAAGAACTCTTAAATATACGCTCTTTAATACTCTTGGATTAAAATGTTCTCTGGTTTTAACACTGAACAACACCAAAATTTTTTTTTAATCACACTGTATATTTAACACTGGAATTTTTGCTGTGTTTATTCCTTAATTTACGACTATGTTCATTAATTGAATAGCATAATGTGAAAGTGAAGAAGGTTGGAAAGCAGCAGCCACTGACTTAGTATGTTTTTGAGTAAATGGTGTGGAGATAATTATATATTTTTATATATTTTATAACTATTTAACTAAATAGTTAAATCCACGGACTTACTCAAAGATTAAAAGAGTTTTAAAGTAAAGGTCTCTCAAAAAAGTTTTATTCTGTGTCAATATTTGACACTTTGTATTGTTAGTTATTCAATTAATGCTTCAATCTTTATTTATATTATATCTACCGTATATTGGTGCACCCCTAAAAATATCCTTGTTAATCCAGCTTTAGTTGGGTTTTGTTAGTCCACTAGTATAGACCTGCCCCAGAGCACCAACTAGCAAGGACCTGATTTGATTTTTTTGAGGCCTAACAGGCAAGAGCTGTGCAGTGGGAGTTTTGTCTAACAGTGAAAGTGACCTAGACATCTCGCCAATGAATCATGTCTCTGTTCAGTTAGAGCTGACGGAGACCCCGGCCAGACGGAAATTGAACAGGGATCATTGAAACATCTCAGCACCTCCCAAACTCCCAGCCTTCCGTCAGCCTGACAACTGATGGATGCTGTTGTCACTGGGAGGAATGAATAGTTTCACGAGCGAATGAGAAAGCTGCATTATGAAAGAGACCTTTACAAATATAATAAGTTCTGTCAAGGTTCTTGTTGGGCAGTGGTGTATGTTTGTATATTTTTAAAAACTTTTATTAACAAGGTATTCCTCTGTATGCTGAGTGGAATTTGTTAGTTCTGAGGGTTAAGTGTTTTTGACACTGGACATGTAAGCCAAACAGATTTTCTTTTCTTTTCTTTTCTTTTTTTTTTCTTTTTTTTTCAGTCAATTTATGCATTTGTTTTTTGACATGTGTATTTTCTCCTTGAGGGGAAACACAAGTTGAATGTGGTTGCTAGGTTCGTTTTGCATGGTTTGTGGTTGGCTAAACTGTTCATTAGCTATCCCCACATAGCCAGAGGTTTGACCTGCGGCATTTTGCACCTTATTCTACCCACTTACACAAGAAGACAATGTCTGACATGCAAAAAACAAAACAGTCTGTGTTTGTGTTGTGTTGCTTAAGAAGAGCGGGCATTTGCATTTACAGTGTGTCATAGCAACTCCCATGATCTAGACTTGTAGACTTGTGAATTCCAAAAGCTTTAGTGTAAAAGTCATACTATTTGGAGCTGGTGGACGTTTGAGTGTGATTAAGGTGGTTTGTTAATTACATATACTGATATTTCTTTGGCTGGTTATTAGGGGTTGTGGCTCAGTTTGTTCAGCATAAATGAAGTTGTCTTATAGGTTCAGAATTCAAATATGTCTGCTAGACAGTTGGTAGACAGATCACTTCCTTAAAATGAATTGATTCATTCAAAGGATTTTAAAATAATGGATGTTAAAAAGTATTGATTGACTGGTTGATTGATTGATTGATTGGTTGGTTGTTGGTGGGTGGGT
>CAIGQQ010033860.1:5036726-5047722 GCA_903798035.1 Danio albolineatus
TGCAAACAATTTATATGGGTTGAATTGATACAAAATACGTTGAATATAACTAAATTGGATTTGATCATTTAAATTCAGCCCATATACATAGTTTGCACACTGGTAAATTGTTACTTTGTACACTGTAGAATGTGATAAGTCACTTTCCCTAAAAAAGAGAACACATATACTGCCTTAAAAGTAACAATTTACCAGTGTGCAAACTATGTATATGGGCTGAATTTAAATGATCAAATCCAATTTAGTTATATTCAACGTATTTTGTATCAATTCAACCCATATAAATTGTTTGCAACCATTTATCTTAAAATGTACTAAGTCGATATATATATATATATGTTTATGTTTTTACCAGTGTATGTACAATTGCACATATCTGACAGTGTGCATTCTGGCAAACCATGAAAATCCTCCATACTCCACTTTATAAATAAATGCATGTTAATCAAAGCTCTATGTGTTTCTGATTTCCCCTTATACCGTAGTGCTTGCTACTTTTGGGACAAAATTTCAATCATTTAAGCACCAGCATTAAGCAATGAGTAGAATGGACATAGAGTTTGACATATTCTCATGCGAAACCCATCACTGTTCTTACATAAAGTGTCAAGACCTGGTTTATTTAAGTTCTCCAATACTACACTGCAATATACACTTATTATAAATACAGTTTGGGCCAGTGGAGAGACCTTGTTTAAGGTGTTACCTGAACAGTCTGTACCTGCTCAAACCAAGCTGAACAATAGAAGAGAAGGAACCGCGGCACTCTACGATAATTGCTTTTCAACTCTTAGGCATATACAAATGCTCCATGATGTGCACTCAAACATGTCATAGCCTATCTGTGAAATTGTGTACTGCCATGAGCACTCCCTGTTTAATAGTGAGGGAACGAACGGTTGATTAAACTCTCAAAGGCATTCAGTAGGCAGGAAATCTGACGCCTCGGGCGAGGTTTTTTCTCGCTTGAAGAAATGGCCCTTGTTATTGAAGCTTTACGTATAATTTGAAAGGATGCTTTTGATGGTTGGTCATGTCTGTGTCACATAACCAACGAACCGTAAGATGATGATAGGAAAGTTAAATGAGGATGGTTTCTTGAGGACTTGCTTGGGCCTTTTGACTTCCATTGTTTGTTGTCAGTGAGTCCTTGCAACAGCATTCTACAAAATATCCTCAAATATGTTCAGAAGACGAAAGAAACTAATACATATTTAAAACCCAGGGAGGGAGGGAGGACAGGAGAGTAAATTATGAGATAATTTTCATTTTTTGGGTGAACTAGCCCTTTAAGTAAAACAAGACTCAAGTCTACCTCAGAGTTTTTTCAAAAGATGCTTTGTAATTGGCGTGAAGCTCCGAGATCAGAGGGAGGAGTGGACATGGCCGGCAAAGCAGGGGAAAAAGAGGGGGGAGAACTACAGTCAGTTGGCTCACAAAATGAGACACAAACCATGAGGAGACCCATAATTTTATGGTTAACAAAGTTTAAATGCATAGAAATAAACAGTAATTGAATGTCCTGCTACATTTGTTATTCGTTATTTCATATACACATAACCACAATTAGTTATATCATCATAAAAATAATTGTGTTTTTTATAAGTGACTCCGGTCATCTTTGTCTTGAAGAATCCCCCCTTCCACACCAACTCCTCCCCTTCTCTGATAGGGCGGCACGGTGGCCCAGTGGTTAGCACTGTTGCCTCACAGCAAGAACGCCGCAGGTTCAGCCTCTCCCCAAGCCAATTAGCGTTTCTGTGTGGAGTTTACATGTTCTCCCTGTGTTCGCGTGGGTTTTTTCCCGGGTTCTCCGGTTTCCTCCAACTGTCCAAAAAACATACAACATAAGTAAATTGACTACTTATTAAATAGCATCTTAAGACAACTCTAGTCAGATATATCTTAGCACATTCACAAGCGGGGGTAGTTCTCGAGACTTACCTGAGCTCAAACTCTCCTCTCACCCATTAAACTGGAGGGAGCCCCGGGCTCAAGGATATTCTGAGCTCAGGGCTCTCTCCTGGGACAGCATGTCAAATACGCTTTATTATCAATCATCAGCTAAGTGTGAACTCTAGAAACACTATAAATGAGGACTTCTCTCCTCCTCAATCCCTGGGTATGAATGCAGAAACAGTGGATAGCAGTGCAGAAGGTCTCTTTCACCCCTCCTTTTCAGCCGGTAATCTAAAGGATTTTAAACATTGGCGAACACAGCAGTACAGATATAGGTGATGTGTCTGAATGGCCACCATTCTCCAATTCTCGTTCAGCTCTCCTTACAAAAACTCTTGCCACAAACCAACAGCTTTGCCATGCAGACGCAGTCTCACCCAGTCATTGGGTGACAACTTGGCAGGTCTTTTGGAAAGCATGGGCTCTCATGAATAGTTAAGAAGCAAGGTCTTCTCATAGGATAAGAAAACTATGCTATAAATAATAATGAGAAACCGACGTGTCGTCACTCCACTAGCAGATTTGCAATATGTCGATTTTGATATCGCCGCAAAATTATTTTAAACCTGGAAGATGAAATTAGCTGACACAGGCTCAACATTTTCAAGTTTTCCCCACAGTTAAAGCTGACAGGTGCCAACATTGTCCTAAATGATGCTCAACACACACAAATCTGTTAACATTTTTTTTTAAAAGTACTTCAAGGAAACTTTAATACACAACATTTATGGCACTTCCAAGGACTTTGAAGAATTAAAAAAAAGAAGAAGAAAAAAAAAGAAGAAAAGAAATCATGTGCTAGCTGACAATGCAACATTTCTCTCTAAAGAAAATATACTTAACAAAGTGACTTTTATAGCCATATAAGAAATGTTTTTGTTGTCATTGTATGGGAATACATACAGGTTTCTGACAACATGAGAATTATTACATTTTGACATTAATGTTTTGGTCAACTGTTCCTGCAAGAATATGATGTTAAAAAATGAGTCTGATACCTTGGGAGGGATGAAAGTAGAGTGGGAATTGTTTGATGGTTTTGTCCAATGACAAATAACTTCATAGTTTTTCTAAAACATTTCAGCAGATAGATCAGCAGTCTTGTCCTCCAGCTCCGCTGTTCCTCTGATTAATGTATAATTCCAGAGAGTGTTTTATTTCCCACTGGAGACCAGGTCTGCTGACAGAAGACTGCACAGATTACAGTTTCCTTTCTTCCTGAGGAAAAAAGGGCTTTTTTCAGCCACTTTAATTTCTAAATAGTGAAAAATATCACACTGTCTCAGCTAACCAAAACTGGGTTAAAGGCTTGTATTTCTGTTAGATAGTGGAGTAGAGATGCTAGCATTTTTTATAAGAATGGTAGTGATATTACAACTATGAATTAATTTCTGCTTCATTTTATAAAGTGTGGGCATCATGGTGACACAATGGGTAGCACAATTGCCTCACAGCAAGAAGGTTGCTGGCATTTCTGTGTGGAGTTTGCATGTACTCCCTGTGTTCGCATGCGTTTCCAATGGGTGCTCCGGTTTCCCCCACAGGTCAAGGACAAGCAGTACAGGTGAATTGGGTAGGCTAAATTGTCCGTAGTGTGTGTGTGAATGAGTGTGTCTGGATGTTTCCCAGATATGGGTTGCAGCTGGAAGGGCATCCGCTGCGTAAAACATATGCTGGATAAGTCGGCGGTTCATTCTGCTGTGACGATGCTAGATTAATAAAGGGACTGTGCCTATAAGAAAATTAATGAAGGAATGTTTATAACATGGGTGTCACTGTGGCGCAGTGGGTAGCATGATCGCCTCACAGCAAGAAGGTCGCTGATTTGTGTCCCAAATGGGCCAGTTGGCATTTCTGTGTGGAGTTTGCATGTTCTCCCCGTGTATACCTGGGTTTCCTCCGGGTGATCTGGTTTCCCATGCACCATAGGTGAATTGGCTAAGCTAAATTGTCCATAGTGTATGTGTGTGAATGAGTGTGTATGGGTTGCAGCGACCCCAGATTAATAAAGGGGCTAAGCCAAAAGAAAATAAATGAATGTTTATAGCATAAATCTTTAGCCAAGGCTTTAGTGTTTATTTGTATTGTAGGTGGAAGGTGCACTTTAGATTCTAGAGAGCATTTGACTAGACAGAAAATCAGATGAGAAGCTGAAGCACACTAGCTCATATATAGCATTTAGACTGACATCTTCATAATAACAGTCAAATTCAAGAACATATTTTGAGTTCATGGAGATGTTTTAATGCTGGGTTCAGCCTACACTGTATTCTGATACAAAAATCACAGTATGCGATTTTGACTCCTATATTTATATGGAGTCGTGAGCAAGAAATATGTAAGACTATTCATCGTTTCCCAACCAATCATCGTAACAGCAGGGTTCGGGCTTGAATGTTGATTCAGACTCGCATGCTGATTGTCATGACAGAGGCTCTGTAGATTTAAGGTGTAGAGTTTTTTTTCGGTCAACTTAGTGAGCTAATCTTAATTATATCACCAAATGTCTGATTACTGAACCTGAATTGCTGAAGCTGTCTTCAAATGCAGTTACGCTGTGGTTTGGCATCATAATAACATGCTCTTGAATGTAAGCAGAAATTGTAGAGCAGTGAGAAAGCACTGTGCTGGAGGGTCGGTGTACAGAACGGCTGAATTGTACATTGGGTGATAGCTTGTATCTTCAGAGAAATGGCAGGATATATTTGAACGTGGTTTGTGAGGGTGTAATGTAGCGGTGAGGTGCAATATGTTACCACGATTGACCTGTCATCGAGAGTGTATTTACTGTAACTACATAGCAGCCTGAAATAAGACAGTAATATGTTTCACTAAGTGCATGTTAAAGTCTGCATGAACCGAAAGTTGCGACTGTTTTTTTTTAATTAATTTATTTATTTTGTATTGTGACGCAGTTACAGAAAGAGAATATTAAATGAGAAAGCAGTGGGCGTGGCTTTTTTCTACTGCGAGCTGATTGGATGTAGTAAAGTAGATATTTCATTCAGAAAGATCAAAAGTGAATGAGTTATTTCCACCTATCTACACTCTCAGAAATAAAGGTACACGAGTTGTCACTGGGGTGGTACCTTTTCAAAAGGTACACAGTTGTACCTAATGGGTCCATATTAATACCTCAAGGGTACATATTAGTACCTAAAAAGTACAAAAGTGTTCCTTTTAAAATTTTTAGGTACTAATATATTCCTTTGAGGTACCAATATGAACCATTTAGGTACACTGTAAAAATATCCTGGTTGCCTTATACATTTTTTAACTGAATCAAATTTACATTATGAGTTCATTGAACTTATTTGATGTTAAACTGAATTAAAACAGCTTGCGTAATTTATAAAATGAAGTTAGAGCATGATTAACTTTCAATAAGTTACAATGGGTCCCACTTTATATTAGGTGTCGCTTATACCTGTGAACTTACATTTTACACTTTATATTGAGTGGACAGTTCCTGTGGATTTACCATGTAAGTACACTGGTATCACAAGGTGAAACCTTCTAATGCAGCATTAGTTCTGCCATACAGTGTTCACAAGTACATGATCTGCAAACAGGTGTGGAAGTGGGAAAACATCTGCAAGTACATATTGTTGTTACACAATGCACTTACATAATTCTTGTTACAGATTTGTACTTTCCTAGTGTTGTTACCAATATCCTGTTACACATTTGTACTTACTGTACAAATACTATTCAGTGGGTTGTTACATGAGTGTAGTTACACCAGTATTACACATATAAATACTATGTACCAGTGTGTACATACACTGTAGTTACATACAACTTACACATCCAATTACTATGTAAGTTCACAGGTATAGTGACACAATATAAAGTGGGACAAAAAAGAAATCCTTAATGTTACGGTTTAAAAAAAAAAGTAAAATAGCAGCCGTTATTTACAGAAATTTACCGTAAAATAATGGATATTAAATTACAGAAAGTTACCAGAAATTAAAATTTAAGGAAATTTCTGTCATTTAATATCTGTTATTTTACGGTATATTTCTGTAAATTAACGGCTGTTATTTTACAACCATTTTTACAATGCACTTAATTATTTTAGTACTGCCATTAAAGTACATTAAAATCAGTTTCATTGGAGTATGTTTTATAAGTAAATACTGTATTTTTTTTCCTCTCTTCTCTGGTTGAATTGAAACAGAAACAGAATTTAATATTTTAAAATGTAAAAAGCTGATTGTGTACTGTGAGGGTTGGGTTGAGAGGAATATACATTTTTTTACAGTATAAAAAACATTACTTCTATGGGAGGTTGCCATCAGTTTAGCTGTAGCCTGTGTGTACTGTATATATGTGTGTGTGATGCCTACATATCAGACATGACATTTTAATCCATTTACAAAAGCAAACTGTTCACACGCACAAATCCCATATTATTCTAAAGCCAGAAAACAATTATATACTGTAAAAAAGTTACTGTAAAGCTACTGTACACAGATCTGTAAATAATTCACAGAGAATGAGTGCTGGATGGAGGTGTTGAGGAGACAGAAGCGAGCCAGAGAGCATATGGGCAGAGTGGGAGTGTTTGTTGCGGGGGAAGCACTCTTTAATCTCAAAGGCCCACAGTCAGCCGAGAACCAGAGTCAATCCAGTACAAAAAGATACCCCATTGTTGTAAGCACACATGCACTGAAAACACAGCTGACTGGCTGCTAAATTGATCGAATTCAGTTTTGTACTTACTGTACTTACTGCAGCATGGAATGAATGAGGCGCTACTCTGTGTTGAAAGTTGTTGAACTCGATGTTGAAAGTTCTTAGATGTGAAGTTATATATATATAGTCCCTCACATGCTGGTTGTCATGTACAGTACACTGTAAAAAATACTGGGTTCCACACAATTCCTTCTTGTTGTCCTAACAAAAAACATTTAAGTTAATTTAATAATTAAAAAATAATAATAATTGAAGCGGATTGAATATAAACCAATTCATTTTGTCACAAAAACCCTTAAGAATTATACTGTTTCTACTCATTTTCAACAAGTAGTTTAAACAAGCATCAAAAGCTATTTTTTGAATGTACACTAAAAAAATGATGTCTGCAAAGGTGTTGCAAACAATTTGTATGGGTTGAATTTAAACAAACAAATTAAATTTAGTAATGTTCAACTTAATTTGTTTGCTTAAATTCAACCAAAATAAATTGTTTACAACCACTTAACTTGACTAAAAAAATAAATCAGTGTAGGGCTTTGTTACAGGTAAAGCACATCCAAGAGGTTGTTATCACGGAATAAAGACCAACAGGCCCAACAGCAAGCACAACCATCTAAAAAAAAAACAAAAAAAAAAAAAACAAGGTTTAATAAGTTTAAATAAATAAATAAATAAATAAATAAAGTTTAAAGGCACATTGGGTGCTTTTTGAAGCGTTTGGGAAGGGCAATGTATAAATATCATGGCTTTTTTTAAGTGAAGTGTGTTTTATTTTCATTGTAAGCTGTATAGTTGATATTTAATTATATTTCATATATTTAATTATAGTTAATATTAAT
The DNA here is from genome assembly GCA_903798035.1 of Danio albolineatus. Lineage (NCBI taxonomy): Eukaryota > Metazoa > Chordata > Actinopteri > Cypriniformes > Danionidae > Danio > Danio albolineatus. The sequence continues at coordinate 5,044,229 of CAIGQQ010033860.1, forward strand.
ATTGTGTTGTCGTTATTATTAATATTAGTGAAAACACTGTCAAATTAGTCAAATATATAACAAAGCACAATGGCAAAATTTATCACGCAGCAACGTTTTCTTATTTTTTTTATGTTCACTAGAAGGCACTTAACATCAAAATTTAAGAGTAGTTTTTTTTGTTTGTTTGTTTGTTTGGACGGCTAAATTTTTTTGTGAAATGTAAAATGCATTGCGGGTATGTTTCATTATACATTTTTCTGATATTAAACCCACTAGAGGGCGCTGTCATAGCATATTGTTAAGTTGTTTTATAGTATTTATTTTGTCTTGTGTAAGTATTATTACTAGAGTGAAAAGGAACAAAAGCTGTTGATGTCACACTGCCCTGTAGCGATCGTTTTACCTAATAACTGCAGTCAAACGTTCTTTATGTTGAATTTTTTTCCCATTTTTGGCATTTCACACAAAATAATATTTATTTCCAATTAGTTATTGGTGTGTGTGTTTTTTTTTTTTTTTTTACATAAGAAAACTCTCCTATACTATCATTTAATTTTCACATAAAGCCCCAAAACCAATTCTACCCTTTAGCATATGTATGCATATGCTTCGGTGCAGCCTGTGTATGGTCGCCGAACGTAACTACACGTCAAAACGTCACGTAGCGCAAGCCCTGTGATTGGTTGTGTATGTGGTGCTGACTAGTGTGGCCACACGAGCCCGTTGGAGCGAGTGTTTAACAAGTGTGAAGTCCCGTGAAGGAGCTCTAGATGGAAACTGTAGCTTTGTGTTTACCTTATGATTAAAGTTGTTGCATGTCCTCCAGTTTCTGTCTCAAATTGAGTGAGTTTGAGCCTCTTGTACATTAAGGTAGCGTTCAGAAAAAGAAAAAAAACACAAACGAAGAAACTTGACACAGAGCAATGTAAACACCTCACTGCCAGCTAGCGTTTCGGAAGTGTTATTATAGAGCAGCACATACAGCACGCAGAAGTATAAATGCACAACAGCGCACATTGCATGTGCCGTGGGCAGGGCCAGACGGAACCTGAGGGCATTTTTTGCTATTTCTGCTGAGTATTTTGTTAAAAATCTGCGGATTTATGCGGAATAATTTTAGAAATAACATTAGATGGTTATGATAACATTATACATGCCTTCAGTGATTTCATGAAGATAAATGCCACACAACTGGAATAACTACAGCAGTCGCGATCGTCTGATCTCATATGAAGCATGAGATCGCAATGACGTATGATGGCATGTGCAGGTGCTAGTGGTGTCCCATTTTTTGAAAATGTAAACTCCACACAGAAATGCCAACTGGCCCAGCCGGGACTCGAACCAGCCACCTTCTTGCTGTGAGGTGACAGTGCTAACCACTGAGCCACCTTGCCGTGCCTGATTTTGGACTACTTGTATTTTTATATTTATGAATTAATTCCTTACCAAAATAATTACCTGATATCATCTTCACTTGTAAGGATATGACACTCTTTTTTATTTGTATATAGTAGCAAGCCGATGTATAAGAAATGTGCTTTTTTGTCTTGCCGATAATGCAGGTTGTGCTGGAGACCTTTGGAGCTTTAAAAAAAAAAAAAAAAAAAAAGTCAGGCTACATAGAGCATAGATTTGAGTCTTGGTTTGCTGACACCTGGGCAGAGAGCAGCTCGAGACAGTGACGATGCTGCAGTCTATACACACTGGGATTTATTATGCATGCAGCACAGAGCATAAATAATAGAGCCAGAGCTTAGATAGCTCACTCCCAAGCCGCCGCAAATGACTAGGTTATGTGTGAACTCTGCGCCCACAGGTCCTTCATCTCTTTTTCTCTCTCTGTTGTCTAATTCTGTTCCTTACAAAAAAAACATTTGCCAGATTTAGCCGTTGCATAGCGGATGTTGAACAAAGGGCAGAGAGCAACACTTATCATTTCATGAACAGCATTCGTCTTACAAAAAATAGCTACAGTGGATCTACCATGGTACAGTGACTGTATAAGGTGGTACATTAATAATAATAGGTATTAATTATTATTATTATTATTATTATTATTATTATTATTATTATTATTACTATGTTTTTTATTATTTAATTTAAATTGTTATTTTATTTATATAGATTTTTATTTTGTTTTGTTTTGTTTTGTAATGTTTTGTTTTGTTTTGTTTTGTTTTGTTTTGTTTTATTTATTTTATTTTATTTTATTTTATTTTATTTTATTTTATTTTATTTTATTTTATTTTATTTTATTTTATTTTATTTTATTTCACCAATAATAAAGGTCTGGAATGAAATCACAGTATAACAATGTCCTAACTAACTAACTAACTAACTAACTAACTAACTTATTTACTAAATAAATTAATTAATAAACAAATTAACTAATGGACGGATAAATAAATAAATAAATAAATAAATAATCTAGTGTAAATAATACTAGCATGATGATTGTCCATAAAATGCACTATATATTAATAAACATTGTTGGGCATGATCCTTGTATCATATAGAGGGTTGAGTTTTCTACTTATCTAAAATATTTTTTACCTGTCATTGAGGCGGTATGTACCGTATAAGCTATGTAACAGGAAAAAATACTATAGTAAATATAGTGTTTGGAAGCATACTATTGATAATTACTTAAATTAAACTGTCATAGTAATTATATTGTTGCTGCGTTACAACACTACTACTGATAAACAAATTATTCAATAGGCTTCAGTTTCTATAACTATAAAGCACCACAGTGTACACTAACTTTACGGTATTTACTACAGTTGTAACTATGTTATAGTATTCAATAGCATTCATTAACAAAGCGTTATACACTTTACTATGTGATTCAAGAATATGTTTATTATAAATTACTGTAGGTTTTTTTTTTATTTTTTTTTTTTTTCATGCGGTTATCTTCCAGACATTACAAAATAACAAATGCATATCTACATTAATAATTTTATGGGAAAAGTGCATTTTTTTTTGTTATGTCAATGAACTTACGATCAACAAACATTCATCGCTGCTGCGCGAATAGTCATTAACGTTATGGTTGTTTATCCCCTGCCGAAACATCAGTAAAGAACATCTAGTGGGTTGCATTTTTTTGTGTTCGGTCAATGAACTTACCATCAACAAACATTCATCGTTGCTGCGGGAATAGACGTTACTGTTACGGTTGTTCATTCTGCCGAAATGTCAGTTAAGACTTTCTAGTAGGTTGCATTTTTTTATGTTCGGTCATTGAATTTACCATCAACAAACATTCATCGCTGCTGCGTGAAGAGACGTTAACGTTATGGTTGTTTATTCCGCTGAAATGTCAGTAAAGAACATCTAGTGCGTTGCAATTTTTTGTGTTCAGTTAATGAACTTATCATCAACAAACATTCATCTCTGCTGCGTGAAGAGACGTTAACGTTATGGTTGTTTATCCCCCGCAGAAACGTCAGTGGAGAACATCTAGTGCATTGCATTTTTTTGTGTTTGGTCAATGAACTTACCAT
>CAIGQQ010033860.1:5058099-5070079 GCA_903798035.1 Danio albolineatus
TTGATTGATTGATTGATTGATTGATTGATTGATTGATTGATTGATTGTTTGATAGATGGGATTATGGGTAGAAGGTTCGTTGGTTGGTTGATTGGTTGATTGGTTGATTGGTTGATTGGTTGATTGATTGATTGATTGATTGATTGATTGATTGATTGATTGACCTTCCATTTTTTATTTGTCAATTATACATTTTGGCACCAGGATAACTGTTTATTTGTATTTTTATTTCATATTATGTATACCCACATGACATGCCCAAATGTCAACACTAAGCTTGCCTCCTACTAATACCACAGATTAAAAGTAAATACACTTAAAGTTATTCCCATGGTGCTTTGCTCCTTCCCTTAAAATTTACCCCCAGAGTCAGCTCCATCAGATGGAAAAGTGCCCTGAACGCTTTGCTTCACAGAACAAGACCAAAAAGCGCATTTCTTTCCCTAGTAATCCCTTGGCTTCCCTCCAAAATATCATCACAAGCCATGGAAGCATGCAGTGTGGAGCTAGAGGCGCAATTGCTTTCTGGAAAGCACATTGTTAGTTTTGCTTACAGTTTCCCCAGGAGCGATGGCCATAATAGCCTTATTGGCGTACCCAACGGGATTGTGTACTTCACTATTCACTGCCCATGGTGTTTTCTGTAGAAAAATGAACACTTAGTGTACATGTAATGTAACAGTCTTACGGGCAGTAAATGTATTACGGCTGCAGCTAGAAAGCCTGTTTTTCGCTTCCCAGACTGTAATATCTAAGAGGTGTTCACTCGTGTTCACTCGCCTACATGAAGAATAGATTCCGTCTTGTGTTTTCTGCTCTCTCTCCATAAAAAAAGAACAGTGCGAACAAGATCCTAAAGTCATCCGGTCTTTTCTTTGCATCTCCATATGAGCTGCCAGCCCTCATGAACACAATGTTCTGTTTTTTTTTTTTTTTTGGTTTTGTTTTTTTTTTCCTCTCGTCCTTGTCCGTCGCTTGGCTGTAACCTTGCTCTGCTCATTGTGGCCCATTCTGAAAGCCTGTCGGAGAGACAAAGGAAAGCTCCTGGCAGCAGACATTGGGATGCAGAGCTTTTCCCAGGCCTCCACATAACAAATGGCCACCATTCATCACCCCGTTGGACACCCAAGGATCTTTCACTCTTATTGGCAGGGGGCGATCTCATGAGCCTGACATGGTGCCGCGTCCATGCACAACGAGGTTACCGTTAAATGAATTAACCATTACTTCAACACCTTGTCAACATAAAACACTGTTTACAGCCTATTTTACTTCCACAATCTAATGACTTAGATAGTGAATCAGGACATTCAGTGAGGAGAATGTGGGGTGGAACATCATTTTTTACAATGACAATTGATTGGTTGGTTTGAAGTTGGAATACGTTAACAAATAAGGCTTGGTGTTATCACATGAAGTCCAAAACAAGTGATTACATACATAAACTGAATCCACTGATGACATAACACCAAGATAATGTAATTAGAATGTAAATAAGTCATTGTTGTTCTTGATAACCAGGCCAAGGCTCCTACTTTTAAACATTACCAGGTTGCTGATCCTTTTTTTTCGGTATATTGCTGTTCTTTCAATTAAAATATATTGAGTAGAGGTGAGACTTTCTGTTTTACACACCATCCCTCATAGCAATTTACAGTAAGAGGGGCATGGTTAAGAATAGTCTATCTGAGGCCATCAAAATGATGTCAAGATAGAATGACCACTATTCCAAACATGGAAGCAACTGGTTAGATTATGATTGAAGATCACCAAAAAAATTTAAAATAAAAAGTGGATTAACAATATTTGCTAAAGCAATAAATATGGTTAATTATGTTTCCACATAGACATATCGTCACCTTAGAATTACAAGTTTCTGTCTGACATTTATGTCAAAACTGAGTTTTTATTAGTTTATTATATTCTTATTAATTGAAAGCTTATTTACATCATGTTTTTTTTTTTGTTGTTGTTGTAGTTTTTTTTTTTTTTAATGTTACTAGCGTACTGTTTGCTATGAAAAGCAAAAACTTTGAAGCTCAATATTTTAAAATCATTCAGAATGCAGATAGAACCTTTTAATTCTAAGGTGATGGTATGTCTTAGTAAAGTGAAGCAATGTTTGCAACCCAGTTACTAAAACTTCATGGCAAGTGAAACATGGAATTTAATGAGTAAACTTTAGAATGACTTGATTTTCTCCAACCAGAATCATTTGGATTGTCAAAACTGGAAAGTTTAAGCAGCGTTGGTGGCATTGGTGACATACACTGGTAGAAATTCATTAGAGAAACTGGTTCTTCATGCACACAAATAAAACAAAAATTCGTTGAGAATATAAACAAGCCCTTTTTTCTGTTCATGCTAAGCGAGTGAAGACTCATATGCTTGTTGAGTTTGCTTTTCATGTACACTACACGACAAAAGGCTTATTGCCTACCCAAGTTTTAGGAACAACAAATTATTATTTGACTTGTAGTTGATCATTTAGTATTAGAAATGGCTTACTGTATATTAAAACAAAGGCCTCTAGATTACGCTAAAATAAAATATGATCATACCTTTATTTTTAATTATTTGATTAGGGCAGAAAGGTCAGACATCAGGACAAAAAAGAAAGCATTCCTGCAGGACTCATCAAGGAGTTCATCAAGATTCGTTGGATACTTCTTAATGCCTCCTCCTTCATCTTACCCCAGACATGCTCAATAATTTTCATGCCTGGTGACTGGGCTGGCCAATCCCGGAGCACCTTCTTTGTTTTCAGAAACTTTGATGTGGATGCTGAAGTATGAGAAGGAGCGCTGCCTGCTGAATAATTTGCCCTCTTCTGTAGTTTGTAGTGTAATGGGCAGCACAAATGTCTTGATACCTCAGGCTGTTGATCTCAGATCTCTTGTATGTCCCCACACTGATTCTAACCCCAAACCACGATTTTTCCTTCACCAAACTTGATGAGATGCAGTTCAACGGATGATTCATCGTAAAATCTTCCTTTTGCCATTTTTCCAAATGATCAACAAGAAGTCAAGTTATTATTTGTTGCTCTTGTAACTGGGATTGATGGCAAGACTTTTGTCAGGTAATGTATAGCATCTCTATTATTCCAGCACCTCATCAGCAATAAGCACTGTTCATAACTATTTCTAGTACTTTTTCAATTGAGAATGTATAGAGTTGTCAAAAGTGGGAATTTTTTTGAATTCAGAGACTGATGACATCACCTGTACTAAAGTTATGACTTGCAGATTTTGTATAATGTAGCTACTCATGGATTGTACACATTAACCTTAAGAAAACGCATGGTGAAAAGTAAACTTTTATTCATCATTACCAAACTGATACTGAAATTATTTGTTTCCTGTATACAACTCAACTATTTCAACACCAATGTGAAACACTGTCCTCAACCCATTTACTTCCAATTCCTGATGTATTGCAGAGTGAAACGGGGCATTCAGCAGGACATGATTTTCTCCAGCGAGAATTGATTGTGTTGTCAAAAGTGGAAATTCATTGAAAAATATGAATGCCTGGAGGCATAAGAAAGCTTGGTGGCATCACCTGAAAAGGCTAAACAAATTATTACACGCATATATCGAAATTTCTGATGAATCATGCACATTTACTAAATAAATTCACCAAAAGTTTACATTTGCAACTTTTTGCAAAAGTTGATAACTAAATTTAAGTGGGGAGCAATTATAGAGAGCATTGTTAAAGCAAACTAACCCAAGAACCATTGTTACAAGCTCAATTCAATGAGGCATGTCATGATTTTGCAAAGTACAATACAATCCTGGATTAACATTAACATCTATGTTGATCCTGAAACATCAAAATCTAATTCACCTATTCCCTACTCCTAAGCTCAACCATTACTGTAAATTATTTCCAAAATTAGAGGGGAATAATAGGATAACAGTCATGTAGAAGTGCATAAACTTAACATAAACATATCCCTTATTTTTGATTGACTAATTGGAATGTGGCACCACGGTGGTGTAGTGAGTAGCACGTTCGCCTCACAGCAAGAAGGTCGCTGGTTCGAGCCTCGGCTGGGTCAGCTGACATTTCTGTGTGGAGTTTGCATGTTCTCCCCGTGGTTGCGTGGATTTTCTCCGGATGGTCCGTTTCCCCCACAAGTCCAAAGACATGCGGTATAGGTGAATTGGGTAGGCTGAATTGTCCGTAGTGTATGAGTGGGAATGTGTGTGTATGGATGTTTCCCAGTGATGGGTTGCGGCTGGAAGGGCATCCGCTGCGTAAAAAATATGCTGGATAAGTTGGTGGTTGATTCCGCTGTGGCGACCCCGGATTGATAAAGGATTGGATTGGAATGTTGTTCTAATCAACATAGATGTTAATCCAGGAACATGTCCAACTTGGTGAAATCAGCTGCAATGCGTTTGTGTTTGCCAAAACTAATGTTACAATGAACATTTACACAGCTTTGTGGCGGAAACTACAGCTTTCAACATGTATTTGGTGTTTTTTTTTTTTTTTCTTAGAATGAAATACAAGCTTGGCATTTTGCTTTGAAGAAAATAGGCATTCTACAGTATATATCAAGATGCTGTTATTAAAAGATAGATTGAGGAGATTGTGTTCATCAGCAGCCTCATAAGCTCCTCGGGACCCACCACACTGGATATTTTGTATGATGACACACAAGGATCAGTTCATGGATATCTCTGTTAACGAGCTGATGATATGAATCAAGTGTTTTAAGTAGGTAAGACATAGGCTGTTTTCAATTCCAAGAAAGCAGAGAACGGACCCGTGTTCTTGTGGACATCGTTCTTGCCAGATCACATCGGAAGAACGAATTCGGGAGATTGCGAGGACAGAGAACGCGTCCTGTGAAAATGAGATCTTCCTGATGGTCACATGACCCTCACGCATCTTTAACCAAAAATGATTTTAGCATAACAGCATCCATACACTGATTTATTGTTTTCCCCCGTTTCACAATATATATAATGCACAAAGACTTAACAAATATACCTTGCACATCCCAAATAAAACAGATTTTAATATGAATTTCAGCAAATAAACACCCTTAATGTGTTTATGCCTTTAATAAGATCTCATTAAGGGGAAACTTTTGTGGTAAATAAGTGTATCTGATTTTTAATAATAATTCTATACAAAATGCTGCGCTTCCCCCCTCCAGTCGCAATGGCTTCTGGGACTTCTAGAGTGAGTTTGTTGCGCACGTCTGTATCGGTGCGTCCTTGATATCAAGAACACGCCCGGGAACTTTCACGCGTCTTCCGTTCTTGCGGTCTTGAGTATTGGAACTGAACTTCCGCGGATGATGATGACGTTACACAAGAACACGAGGACACAAGATCGATGAAGAGCGCATATTGAGAAACAACCATACACACTGTGCACACTCTCAGAAATAAAGGTTCAAGAGCTGTCACTGGGACAGTACCTTTTCTAAAGATACATATGTATACCTGAAGGGTCCATAATGGTACCTCAAAGGTACTTATTAGGTACGTTTGGGCACTAAAATGCACCTTTGAGGTACCACTGTGGACTCTTTGGGTACAAATAAGTATCTTTTAAAAAGGTATTTCCACAGTGACAGCTCCTGTACCTTTATTTCTGACAGTGCAGGACGGGGGTCCCAATGACTGGATTTGGGAGCCACTGCACAATATTTAGTTTTTATGCAGTTTAAGGTTTGACCACTGTGTTATCAGAGATTCTATACCAGGGGTGCAAAATATTGGTCCTGGGGGGCTAGTGTTCTGCAGAGCTTAGCTCCAACAACCACAATTAGACCAGCTAAAGGAGCTCCTAGGTATACTAAGAACTTTCTGGCAGCCTTGAATTGAATCAAGGTGGAAAAAGGCCCTCCAGGACTGAGTTTGGGCACCCCTGTTCTATACTCTTTCAGAAGTCAGAGTGCCACCAAATATATAACTATGGAAAAATGAAAAGCAGTGAGAAAAAATGTAGAAGGCAGGAAAACATTGTGTCATTAATAAGGGAAATCTCATCAATGTGGGATGGAGCTAAGCAGCAAGTTACATCAATGTCAGAGAAACCCTCCCCTGATTAGGATTCACAGCAAATCTTTAGATATTCGCGAATCTTGCTGGTCATTGAAGAACAGAGCAATCAGACGTGCACTTAAAAGCTGCGCGAGCTGATTTCTGCTGGCAGCGACTGCTGTGCAATTTCAGAATGATTAAAGGCAATGATTCCCTGTGTGGAGTGCATCGGCTGAGGTCTCGGTTCATGAAACGCAAACAGCTCTTCTGGCCAGTCAGCGGTAGGGGAACATTTAGCTCGGATCTCTTTGTTTGCTGTCTTTGATTGAGGAAGCCGGGCATGAGTTTCTCAGAGATGGTCAACTCGGCCTGTTTTGGAGAAGGGCCTAGTCTTTGAGCCCGGCTATGGATGTCATAGCCCTCCCTTTCTAGGAGACCTCTCACAACACTTGCCAGGGAAACCAGTTGGTGTGCACAGAGTATCTGCAGCTTCCCTGGAGATTCAGAAATGTATTTTTATATAAAAAAGAGGGAGAGAAAGAAAACCACTAGTCTGTATTCCTTTCACAGTTTGTGTTGTGCCCCCAAAGCATTCCCTGTTGGGCCCTTTTTTCTGTCTCTTTGTTTTGAGAAGCAGAACTCCGTGGTTCAAGCTAGTTACCAGGCCATGCTTTGAAGATTGCAGGCAGAGGGAGTGTTTCTGATCTCACTCCCTTCTGAGATCCAGCCCTTTCTCAGCAGACCCCTCAAAAGTGGGTGGATGTGACTTAGGCCTCGTTTACACTAGTGCGTTTTAGTTTTAAAACGGCGTTTTAGCAAGAAAACGATCCGCGTCCACACTCGCGTTTTCACCCAGCGTCATAAGAGATCTCCGTCTTCACTAATCCACCAGAAACGTATATCACGTGACCATTGGCCAAGTATAAACAGGAAGCATGTGTCTCGCTCGGCATTCGGTTATTGTTAGTCAACAAACGCTGATTGAACGATGAACGCGATGGTAAAGAAAGCAAGAGAGGTCTTTTTGAGGACATACGACGAGGTTGAGTTGTTACTTAAAGTAACAAATGAATATAAAACATCCATGGCTATCGAAAATACAGCGTTTACAGTGAAGGCTGGTCTGCCGTCTGCCGGTGGCGTTATAGTCACGTGCGCTTGACGAATAAGGAAAGGATACGCAATGACCCAAAGCCCCAATCACGTAGCAGATCTCAGCAGCCACGCCTCTGTTTTCAAAAGTATGCGTTTTCCCACGTCCACACTGAGACGCTGCGGCAGCGTTTTAGAATGGAAACGGCCTCTCCAGCGTTTCTAAAACGCTCCGTTTTCGCACCTCGAAAACTCTGGCGTAGTATGGACGGATGGCGTAACCGTAGCAAAACTTATGCGTTTTAAAACGAAAACGCACTAGTGTAAACGGGGCCTTAGGTAGCCTATCATAGCTTGAAAGAACCCGCCTGTGGATATGTATATAGATGGGCCGATTCTGTTCAGAACTCTACTCTGTTTGACCACAGAAAACAGGGTTATCGGGAACTGGATCTCTCTGAACTAGAAAGTGTCTAAATGTGTGGAAAAAGAGGCCTGTGCTTCCTATTTAAAGGCCCTGATGCATTGAGGGTACATGTAAGGATTGTTCTGAACTTACAGTAAAACTGAGAATAAGACACAATGGGGCTTTTCACATTTGAAGTGCTAACATTGGAGCATTCTATCTTGCTTTGTGTCTCGCACTGCTCTTAAAGTGATGGTTCACTCCAAAAAATAAAAATGTCCTCATTATTTGACTACCTTCCAGTGGATCCAACTCCAATGAGATTCTTTCAAATGTTAAACACAAAAGGTGATATTTCGAAGAATGGTGAAAGCCTGTAGCCATTGCCTTCCATTGTAGGAAAAACAAGACAAAATGGAAGTCAGTTACAGGTTGTTGTATTTTTTATTTATTTATTTATTTTTTGGTCATTTTCAATGAAAGTCTGACCACTTGCGTTTGTGTTTGGTGTTTGGTGTGGCGGTGCTATTTTTGATGTCAATCTAAGGGTTTCCATAGCAACTGCATATTAATACCCTCTCTTGATGCATAGCAGAAAGCCCCACCCCTTACTAAATACTCCACTTTAATGGAACCTTTTCACAATCATTTGATGATGCGTTTAATGGTCATCAGCATCTTAAATCCTTGAAAGGTTTTAGTATTTGATGAAAAAAACAACAACACAAAAAAAACACATGAACATTTATATGTATTTATATATGTATTGTATCATCTTTGCTTTGAATTTCAAAAAATTAATTACCACTTGTGCAAGGTGTTTCTAATGCAGCGTCTATGGGACAGGACAGTAAATTTGACATTATTCTCTCCTCTGGCTGCTGTCATCAGTCTCACATTTTTTATTTTTGTGTTCCTAAAAGTTTTTATAACAATATTGTGGAGTTTTTCTTTTGTTATTTGAGCAAATAAGTAATATATAATAATAATAATAATAATAATAGTAATAATAATAATAATAATAAATCATTAATAATCTTTTTTATTATTATTATTTTTATTATTATTTTTTGTATTCTCCCATTCACTGTGCTCTAAGTCCCAACTATGGCAACATACAGTACTAAGAAACCCAGAAATGTAAAAAGTGTCTATTTGAAGTCAGCACATTAAAATTAAAGTCACAACATCTTCCAGTTCACGCGGGCTTTAACTTACTCAGTGTTAACAATCAATCATCAGGTTTCCCAGGGTTGTTTTCATGCTATACAATCCTTAACCCTAGGTTAACTAACATAATTGCATATTTCCGGTATCAGTGTCATTAATAGACTAAACACAGATGACCTGTCTGCAGAAATACTCTGTTATTAATGGATAAAACATCCTCTTTATTTAACACCTTTTATATACAGTAACACCTCAATGAACTTTTGAGACTAAGATAAGAATGAGACGTCCTCTTCTTCAGCCCTCTTGACACATATTCTATCACTATTTGAATGAGGGGGAAAATATATATTTATATACAGTACAGCACACAACTCACCTGACATTTTTATTGTACAAGAGTGGGAGGCATATGTTGATTGCAGAGCATCACAGCTTTCATTTAATTGACAAAAAAAAGATACTTGTTCAAGTAGATCAGGTACGTCTGCAATCTCCCATGAATATAATGACGGTAGAAAACATTTATCTGACTTCATTAACTTGACCTACGAATAGAGATAAACTCAGCTTTTCCAATAAATCTAATCAGGCACTTGACCTAAAAATACCGCAAGTCCCATTATTTAGATTATGTTTGTGGCAGAGTTGTTTAAGCACGTTTGCTGGAACATCACTAATAGTAACAACTGAAAAACAGGTTAAATGAAAAATGCATGCAAAACAAAACGTAGACTTTTGTTGTTGTTGTTGTTGTTGTTGTTGTTATCCCTATTAATTTATTTAAAAAGAATTGGACCTTGTGTTGTGTACAGAAACATTACTCACACAAAACTACATCAGTTGCTTCCTGTTTGGAGACCTTGTGAATCACATTCACAATTGTGCTCCCCAGGATTAGCATCTCTATGGAAGTTAACCTTGTTATAGTTGCGTACTGCTCAGTCATTTTCACTTTACATTCATGTGGCAATTCAAATGTCAGTGCACAAAAATGACAACTTGGGATGTACCTCGGTTTTAAAGTCACAGTTTGGTTCTAAACAAAAAAGTGGCAATATCTTTACATTAATAATTATTCCAGGTCATGTTTTATGACAGATTTATGTAAACATATGCATTAAATCATATACAGAACTAAAATTCTCAGTAGTATACACTACCTGACAAAAGTCTTGTTGCGTTTTAGGAAGAACAAATAACAAACTTGACTTCTAGTTGATCATTTGGTATCAGAAGTGGCTTATACGAAAGGCAAAGGCCTCTAGATTACACTTATTTTACTAAAATAAACTATGATCATGCTTTGATTTTTAATTATTTAATTTGGAAAGTAAGGTCTGACTTTGCTTTGACAAAAGTCTTGTCACTTAACATAAATAATGTACTGTATAGAATAAAAAGTCATGGTGCAGTGGAAAAATAATTAATATTGTGTATGACTCCTATGAGCTTGGACGACTGCATGCATATATATATATCTGCAGTGACTCAAATAACTTATTAATAAAGTCATCTGGAATGGCAAAGAAAGTGTTCTTGCAGTATTTCCATAAACATTCTTTGGATTCATCATCAATACCTCCTCCTTCATTTTAAACCAGACATGCTCAATAATGTTCATGTCTGGTGACTGGACTGGCCAATCCTGGAGCACCTTCTTTGCTTTCAGGAACTGTGGTTTGTAATGTAATGGGCAGCACATATGTCTTAATACCTGAAGATGTTGATGTTCATCCACTCTGCAGATCTCTTGCAAGTCCTAATACTGAATGTAACCCCAAACCATGTTTTTTCCTTCACCAAACTTGACTAATTTCTGTTAGAATATTGGGTCCATACGGGTTCCAGTAGGTCTTCTGCACTATTTGCGATGTTTAAAATGCAGTTCAACAGATGATTCATTGGAAAAATGTACCTTCTGCCACTTTTCAAAATGATCAACTAGAAGTCAAGTTATTATTTGTTGCTCTTACAACTGAGATCGACGACAAGTCTTTTGTCAGGTAGTGTATAATGAATGTAGTGAAATGTTCTTTGGAGTTAATTGGTGAAATAAAAAGCTGTCAACACTGAAAGAAATCCCAGAGGTAAATGTAATGCTAAGTGATAAACTGTTTGTAAGCTATTTCATTGACGTCTTTCAGTATTTGAACACTGACTGAGCAAATATATTTACATTTACATTTGTGAGTCGCTCATAGTTTGTAATAATCATGTTCACTCGCAATCTGCTGCAGAGATATTTATCCATCAATCTGTCATGGTGGATTGTATGCAAGAGTAAATGTTAGATTAGCAAGTCTCACTCAACCCTGCCAAAATAGAACGTACAAATTCATCCAGATATGCCATTCAGTTCCCACAAGATTACTTTGCAAATGTACCATCAAATAGTGTAAAAACAACATTTATTGTTTGAATTTTCTGACATAATTTGAAATAAGATTTGTTTTCAATCAAAATAAAGAAAATACCAAGATTTATGTGATAATTGGGCTGAAGTTGCACTATATATGATATATTAAAGTTTAGACTGTCTGAAATATTGATCTTGGGATTTAAGAATCAATATTGGTTCGTTAAGTAAGGGATAATCAATTGATTGCCACGCATTAAAGGATTTTTAAATAGTCGACACAGATGCAAAGAACTCCTGAAAATAAGTGAAAAGGAGTCCATTTAAAATAATTGAATGCATGGTCAAGCCGTTGATTATCCCGCTTATTACATGGTCATTTGCCAAGTTATAGACTAGTTATAATTAGTTTTGCTCATTGGTGTGCAATGTTTGACTGGATTTTTGGCAGTTATGACATGTTAGATCTCCTAGTCCACACACTGGATCAGTCACATTGAGTGCACACAAGAGAGAACATGTGTACATGTGAATAACAAGGGTATAGCTATAAGTAACGTGTGTTAGCTACCTCGTCACTAATATTTTTAAAGAGTATTTGTGGTTTATTTCTGGTTAAACACGTCAGATTATTTGAGATTATACAGATGAACTAAGGCTTCGACAACTGTCAGTGGTTGCTATGGTTACTGCTGAAGTTTGAGGTAAAGCATGTTTATTGATCCAATCATCGATTGATATCCGCTTAAGTCATGACGTATGGAACACTGTTTCAGCTGCTACTCATTTGAACTGAGAAAATAGTCGTTTATGACACCATTTTAGTCATGTCACACATTATTGTAGATTTTATATTAAATCATGGTGTACACAGCAGTCTCTGGACGTCTTGCATCACAAACACCAATATTTTAACAATTTATATATATATATATATATATA
>CAIGQQ010033860.1:5093344-5107399 GCA_903798035.1 Danio albolineatus
TGTCAAATGGTGCTATATAGCACCTATATTTTAAGGTGCTCATAATGCTACTTTACCCTTCCGCAAATAAAACTGGCATACTAGTTATGAGAATGGTAATGGTGCTTTATAGCACTTTAAACCCCCCAAAGAACCACTGAAAAACCTTTATGGTGCTTTAAAGGTTCTTTACACAGTAAAAGTGCTAAATAGCACCTCAAATACCGTAAAGAACTACTGAAGAACCACTGAAGAACCTTTTTTTTTAAGAGTGTATATATATATATATATATATTCTTATATATATATATATATATATATATATATATATATGCGTGTCTGTGAAATTGTAAAATTTGGCCCTGGACAACATTTTGTTTTTAGCATCTGGCCCTCGGCCCAAAAACTTTGGACACCCCTGGTTTAAACCATTGCACCTCTAGTGTTTACATGCTCTCTCTGAAAATGTAAAACTAACTTAAAAGTATGCAACTTTGGTAATTTAATGAAACAATCCATATTAGCAAGCAATACCCATAGCGTACCACATAGTTTAGATGTAGATCTCTGCTGAACTATTTTGATTATACTCATAAACTTTTACTTCATTCCGATACAGTAACTCTTGGACAATAACTTCATCTTTCCCCGGCCGCTGACAGTCATAACTCTTTGCACAATGAGCTCAAAAACAGTATCAGAAGCCTCAGGCGCTGAGGCCATTAGCTTGAAATATTATGATTTACATCGTTTGACGCTTTATGAGGATGCCTTTCATGAGAGTCCTTTTGAATTCTATTTACGAGATAAATATTCATTGTTTACTCAGGTGACATTAGCCCTTGTGTATGAAAAATTGAACTGGAATCTCTTTAAAGAGTGCCAATCCTTCAGCGATTCATCAACGGGAGCGCGGCACCTGTATTTACTATGCAAAAGAAAATCAATGGTCTGTGAAATTCATACGTTAATTATTTGGTGAATAAATTGGTCTTGGGGAAATTCACTAGGACAGTGAGGAAGTTTGTGTCTTTCTCTCTTTCTTTTCTCTTGTGAGAAAGTCGCTGTGACTGTAATATAGCCGACATAAGGCAAACAGCGTGAGATCACAGAAGTAATCCGCTCTCTCGTATCTCCTGGATTTATATGGCATAATATGACTGCTTCAGAGTTACAGAAAAACACACATAATTTTGTTCTGTTGACAGCCTGTCTTTTGTCATTTGGTTTCTAGCTCAATGTGACATGATAAAGAATACTTCATTCCTCTGCGTATCTGCGCAGAATAAGAAATGTGCCCGGGTACTCAGAAGTGACAGCGATGATTGATCACAAAAACGCAATGATTGCGTGTCTTGACTTTCTTTTTTACAACTTCAGAGCTATAATTTTTAATATTGTGATTGGTTATGCTGACATTTTGGGTGGTGCCTTGCGGTCAGATGATGTAAAATAATGGAACAGAAAAGCATTTTTTAGCAGTTTTACAGTCTGTGAAACAACATTGTACTCCTTAAAAAGGAAAGTACTTATTAGCGTTTTAATAATAGTAATAAAAGATCATGGTAACCACGCTTTTTTAATCATCCCATATTTATTGTCATAACAATATAATGGACGAGTTCACTTGTGTGAATATTAAATGCTCGTTTATATGTGTAATGACGTCTGAAAGATGATGTGACACAAAACATAAATCACAATTAGGCATAGGCCGGTAAAATATTCTAACGGTATGATAACCTTGGATAAAAATATCACGGTTTCATGGTATTGTGATTACTGCTCCAAAATATTAATGCATTCATTCATTCATTCATTCATTCATTCATTCATTTATTAGTCCCTTTATTAATCTGGGGTCACCAGAGCGGAATGAACCGCCAACTTATCCAGCATTTGTTTTACGCAGCGGATACCCTTCCAGCTGCAACCCATCTCTGGGAAGCATCCATTCACACACATACACACTCATACACTACGGACAATTTTAGTCTAACCAATTCACCTATACCACATGTCTTTGGACTTGTGGGGGAAACCGGAGCACCCGGAGGAAACCCACGCAACAACGGGGAGAACATGCAAACTCCACACAGAAATGCCAACTGACCAAGCCGAGGCTCAAACTAGCGACCTTCTTGCTGTGAGGTGAACGTGCTACCCACTATGCCACTTTGGCGCCTGCTCCAAAATATATTCTTTTTAAATGTTTGAGTAAAAAAAAACAACAACACAATTTTGAACTCAAAATATTTTATTTTGAGAAACATTTATAATGTTTCTGAACATGTCAGGCTAACTTATTCAAATTAATCTTTGACTTCTGCTTTCTTTGTTAGTCTTAAAAACACAGATTTCTTTACCATTTAAAGTGGCGTCTTTAGACATCTTTTCTGCTGGAAATACTGTTGTCCTTAAAAAAAGCATAAATAAAAAATCTTATGCATACCTTAGGAAAGGTATAGCAGAAAATGTTGACGGTGTTATAAGCTTGACTTTTCCCAACCGCTGTATACCTTGATAACGGTTATCATCCCATGCCTAATCGCAGTATTAGAGTTTTCACTGTAATATCAATTCTCAAATCAGACTCATATTTGGTTTCTTTTAATTTATTGGCATCGCATGCAATTACACTTAGCTAACCCTAAACCTAACTCACATTCAAACCCTAACCATATAGTTAGTAGATCTAGTTAATTAATATTCATCAGTTAAATTAATAGTTACTCTGTAACACCTTAAAATAAAGTGTTACTTCATACTTGGTTACATTACCATATCTTTGTTACAATGTAACTGTAAATTTACATATGAGTAATAATATTTATCTATTATGAGTTTACGCTTAAGGTTAGTTACACAGAATTAAGCATAATATTGTCATTACTATAGTAAGTACATGGAACGTACAGTACTTAATAAAACACAAATAAATTGGTTGCTTTAAATTACAGTCCTTTATTACAATGTACATACTATGTAGTTTCTATACTGTTTACATTTACTGTATAAAAACTAAGCACTATTCCTAAACTTACTCCTGGAGCTAACCTTAACCCATAAATTTATCTTGTATAACTCAGCTCATTTTAGGTTATTACACTGTTAAGTCAAATTGACTGTACTTTTTCTCGTTCCTTTGAATATGTGTGCTTTTGTTACCTAGCAAGTTTTTGCTAATAAAAGCTTGCAAAGTTTGTGTAACTTTCAAGCATGTAACCTTCTGGTAGCAAAAGAAACTTCAGACATGTCTGTCAAACTTTCTTTTTAATTAATACACAATTCAAGAGCTCACACTTAGCTGATGATTGATAATAAAGCTTGTTTGGCATGCTGTCCTGGGAGAGAGATTCCATTTGCAGGGTGACAGGGGAGTTTAGGTAGATCTCGATGAACTCCCCCAACTTATTTCTGCCTAATTTAATGCTAAGAAGAAATGTACACTTGCCAAGAGCTTGGCTATTGTATTAATTTGGTATTTTCAATTTACTTAGGTTGCATTTTTTTGGAGACTGTGGCAGGAAACCAGAGAACCTGAAGGAATCCCATGCGAGCATGGGGAGAATGAGCAAACTCCGCACAGAAATGTCAACTGGTTTAGTAGGGACTTCAACCACAGATGTTGTTGTTGAGGGGCAACAGAGCTAATCATTGGACCGTCGTGTCGCCCATCTGGAAAGGAGGTGGTGTAGGGGTATGTTGGGATGTTTGAGCGGGGTTAGTGATTCTTCAAGAGGAAGATACTCATTGTGGATCTATACACTGGTCTACATTTCTAGAGATTGCGAAATATGTATCCAGAGGAACGTCTGGCTGCATTTCATCTGTGAAAGGAACGCTATGGTATGGTATGACTCATCAATGGCTTCTGTTCCTTTTCGCTACCACTTACCTCCATATTCATATATCGCCTTTTCTGGTGTTACCAGTGTGCCTAGTAGCACGCCATGTATGCCTATGGCCTTGGGATGTGGATTTGAATAGACCACAACAACAGGGGTCGAGCCCGGCACAGAACAATTCTAGAAACCATGTAAAAAAATAATAATAATAATAATAAAAAACAAGCTAAAACTGTGGTAAAATCTAAAAACATGGTAAAATCAAGTGGCAGCGACAGCTTTTCATTTCTTTTCTAGACTGCTTTTGAAAACACCATTGGTTGGATTTAGCGCAGGGGGTAGGTGAGTCAGTCCATCAGTCATCAGCAAGCTGGTCAGATGAAAAGCATATGGTGCTTTACATGAGATAAGGACACGCCAATGGCATGTATGAAAGTAAATTGAGATTATACAAAGGTGTACACAGCAGCCTCTGATGCATTTACAAAAACTGCAAGCAGACGTAGCTCTGGTTATGTTTTTCAAGCTCTCCAAAAACGTAGTCCTGAGTACGAGTCCACAATGAGCCTGGGTTGTTTTTATTACTAGTTGAAACCAGCTTATTTGAGTTTGAGCTTAGGTCAAGACCAAATTCTCCAGTCTGAGTCTGGTCTTGCCTGAACTCAGTGCCGAATACAACAGCACTGCTGTTTAGGACATAATTTACTGCAAGGCATAGTTATAATTTTCTGATTTATTTTGAGGGATCTGGTCTGTATATACAGATATGGCTACAAAGAATGCGCGAGTGATCTAAAGTGGTGTCCCATCTTACTGCAGTAGTGTGCATAAAAGCACAACATGGTCTAACACAAGAAAGACATGACCAGCAGGGGGCAGTTATGTAACATAGTGAACACACTGAACTGATATACTGTAGCCGCCAGAGTCACGTGAGCAAAAGCAGAGAGGTGTGACGCTCCGCTAAACATTCCTCCATGCAGGTCTTGCAAACCGCCCAAATCAACCGCACCATACCATTCCGCTCACTTTTGCCGGTAAACCAATACAACTCAGATCCCAGCAGACATAAAATTTCTTTAGTAGACTAACTTGCTGCCTAAATTTGGAAGACATTGATAAAACGAGTTTCTGTTTCAAAGCGGCATTCTTTATTGTGCTTTTTTTTCTTTCAGTACAGTTTTTAAATGATGTTTTAATAGGCCTACATCAACTTTGTATTTAATAGCCTATTTATTTAGACAGCTGTGTGTGTTATACTATAGCTTAACTGACTCTTACCCTATTTTAAACTGGAGCTCTGAGCATAATTCAAATCACAAATTCACTTCCACGACCACGTCTTATTAATGCATATCCTTGTTTTAATTAACGTTATACTTTAATAATTAATTATGATATGGAATATTTTGTTTCTGAAATAGTTCTACTAAATCTATTAAACTAAAAAAATAACTTACTAATTAATTCATGGTATTTAAGCCTGCATGAACAACAGAATATGTACAGGTACGAAATTCAATTCGAATAGGTTCTAAAAATAATTTTTAATCGAAGTTGTAATATGTAGGCTAGCTTAAAGAGAACTATTCTAAACACCTGCCGTGAATTTGTCTGCTTGTCATCAGGAATCCGTAGCTCGCAGCCAAACAACAGACATGCGGAGCGTGTGTATCCTTCGGCTGGGGAATGCGCTATTTTAAAAAGCATATAGCATATACAACCAACAAACCAACTTTTTTCCATTTGGAAAATTAAAGTTATTAATTATAGTTCTTATAAAAGATCCATTTTTACTTTTCTCAGTCTACTGCAGTTCAGAAACGACATGCAAACACATCTATGCATTTCTATACCTGACCCTGAACCCTATACCAAAGAGCACTGAATTAATCCCTATCACCAAAACATCAGCTCCCATACTCCCTCTCTATGAGCCCTCGCTCTGACAAGGTCAGTGTACTACAATGCAGATTTAGACAGGCCTCTCTTTAGGGACACGCGCGCTGCTGTTGTAGCTCATCTGCTTGCTCTTCTTCTGCCCCGAACAGAGATCATCTACAGCTGGGTGTTCAATGAGCTCCCCTCGTTCGTGGCAGAGGACAGCCGGCGATTCATCTCGCAGGAAACGGGAAATCTGTATATCTCCAAGGTGCAGCCCTCAGACGTGGGCAGCTACGTGTGCCAAGTGAAGAACACTGTGACCAACGCAAGGGTCCTGAGCCCGCCGACGCCCCTGACTCTCAAAACAGATGGTGAGATATTACACACACTTCACAGACACACACACTTAAAGCTCTTCTCGCAAAACCCCCTTCACCTGCACAGCAGAGCCAGGCTGGATGCCAAACGCCTCTCTAGGTGAGCCAAATTGATGAATCAATACCATGACATGAAGTCTCTTTGCTACTAAATTAAACAGAGACATTATTTTAGCGTTTTTTGCCAATGCTTTGCAAGATAAAAATGACTGCGCAGCTTCTGCTGGCAACCCGAGGTGATACAAAAAAATGTATAGCTGTGGTAGGAGATTTGGTTCTTTCTCATTATTTGGCTCACAGGGAGCGTATAAATGTTGTGAGGTTGTACTAATAGTATAATTCCAGATGATACATTGTTTAGGTGAAAATAGTTTTTACTTTTCTTAGCTGATTATGATTATATTTGTTGAACTTAGTGTGATTATCATCTGGTACATGATTAATCAGACAATAAACGCCCATAGACTTACACTGAAACTTACACTTTAGAGCAAGGGTGTTCAAACTCGGTCCTGAGGGGCTAGTGTCCTGGAGAGTTTAGCTCCAACCCTAATCAAACACACCTACACACCTAATCTAGCTCTTACATGATATACTAGATTAACTAGAAACTTCCTAGCAGGTGTGTTGAAACAAGTTGGAGCTAAACTCAGCAGGACACTGGCCCTCCAGGACAGAGTTTAGACACCACTGCTTCAGAGACTAAAGTGGTTTCAGTGTGTGTCATTTTCACACTTTAATGTTCAACAGAAATGAGGATTCCAGGCTGGAAATATCTGATTAACTGCAGCCCGAAAGTCTTGCAGGTCTCAAATAGAGCCACAGAGAGTGGGTGGAAGAATGATGTTGTTATTGAGCACAGTTGCACTATATTGCTCTGTATGTGTAAATATGCACAGTTGTATGCGACACAAAGCCAGCTTATGAGATAATACATAGTTCAAGGGTTTGTGTTTTAGTCTTTCAGCGTTCTGTCAATTTGTCCTACCTTATCAGATTGTCATACCTCCCATTCAGAATGTACTGTCTCTGGCAGAAAGCACATCTTGATATTCTGTCATTCATTTATTCGTTCATTTATTTTCCTTCAGCTTAGACCGTTATTCATCAGAAGTCGCCACAGCGGAATGAACTGCCAACTATTTCGCCATTTGTTTTTATGCAGTGGATGCACTTCCAGCCACAACCCAGTACTGGAAAACACACATACTCTCTCGCATTCATACACACTCATACACTACAAACTCCACACAGAAACACCAACTGGCACAGCTGGAACTCAAACCAGCGACCTTCTTGCAGTGTGGTGAAAGTGCTAAACACTGAGCCACCATTTAATGTGGAGCGGTTTGATATGATGTCGTAATATAACCCTAACCTAACCTAACCTACCCCAATCCCTAACCCCAGCCTCAGAACCATTTAAATGCAGTTATGGTATCATAATCTGACTGGTAAGATGTTAAAGTATTGTGCAGTATTCTGCTAGCAATGGCATGGTTGTGGGTTTGATTCCCATTTCAAAGCTACTTTGGATAGAACTGTCTGGAAAATGCATGAACGTACATGTAACACCAGGACATGCAATGCTATTAGACTAATTATAGTGAGACAACATCATACAACAAGATATTTGTGACATGCTTTAATTTGCCTGACAAAGAACTGGTCAACAACAGAAACTGGCATTTGATTGTGAACGATTCTTATAGAAACAAAAGTATTATACATTCCTTTCTACTGGTATTTTTGTCAGGGTATAAGATGGTCATTGTGAACGGCACTTTGTTTTATCATTTAAACATAGCAGAAATATCCACCTACTGACGCAACAGGTTCCCTGCTTTGGGCCTAGTTTTAGATGTTTAGTTTGGTTTCAGATTGGACAACTTCTATTGCCACATGCACCAACCCTGATTGAAAAGCTAATGTTCAGTGGAATACCTCACATTCTGTTGTGATTAAATGTGAAATGTACTCACAATTTTCGATTAAAAAATTTGTCTGCGTACAGATAGGAGAGATTGTACATTCGGTAAGACACACGACTTTTGAGATTATTTAATGGATTCCAGTCGCATACACTCTAGAAAATATGCCATCAATATCTCAGAAGGCTACAAATAATGAATGTTCCAGCAAATCAGACTTGAAAGGAAATGTGGCCGTTTTTCAGCTGCTTGACAAGCGGGTCAGTTGTCTACATTAATGCTTTTATGTCAAGTGAATCAGATTTAATGAGATGTCTGACTTATATGTGTAGTTTATGCGTCTCTTCTTTTTTTGATGCACGAGGGCCCTTTAGGGCCAAACGAAACTGTCATGAATTCCAAACATCCACATTAAACAGAGAGCATGAGGTGCTTTATCTTTTGCTTTAGAGCACTTTTTCCACACACAATGCACTCTGGTGAAACAGGCCATTGGGGAAATCATTTTCCAGCATAAAATTAACCGAATCAATGGTCCTCTTCCAGAATGGTCCGTAGCTTCTTTAATAGCAGATTCCCGTGGGCCAAGTGAGGGAGCCAAACACCCGACTGTCATTTTTTTTTTATACTTCACAGACACACACTCATCACCTGCCGCCGGTACGCATCAATGTCAGCCACCCCGCTACGCGATCCCATGCTAAAAGGACTACAGTGCCCTGAAACCTTGTTTTTGCCTACGTTGCCTAATGCTGCACGTCCTTTGTGAGGGCACAACGTCCCCTTTAGTGCGCTCTCCGGCATTTGCATAACCTTGTTGTTGAGAAACGCTCCTCGGAGACATACACGCATCTAAGCGCATTAGCATACTAAATTGGATTTGCGCCTCTCGTTAGCACAGATTGCAAATGCAAGTAGCGTCACATGCTCGGAAGTTGAGGAAAGAGCAAAGACGTTCGGCTGAAGGCTAGAAAGGAAATAAAAAAGTCACAAGGGATGCTACAGGTGGTAGAATCGGGATGGATCGCTTTAGGGCAGCTGCATTTGCAAATAACCGTACGAGTCAGGGTCTCGTGGAAGGCTGTGCGGCAGTTCAGCGAGAGGTTAGTCACCCATAACACAAGCACGGTTGATGGGAATCTTTATTCATCCCGTGCCTGACGTACGGCAAATTTGCTTGGCAGGCATTGTGTGGAAAGCATTGCACGTTCGGCTGGTAAACGGCTCGGCGGGTTGCGCCTAAAAGCCTGAAAATGATTTCGGCAATGCTGGCCAAACTCGAACTCTCATGCGTTCAGCTGTTTTTCCAGTCCTCTTGAAGCACACCAAAGTACAGCTCGTGATCTGTGTTTTCTGCTGAGGCAGGGTGATAATTAACTGCACGAGAGGCTCGCTGCCGGAATGCGCAGGTGAAGCGCTTCACCTATGTCCTTCCCTTGGCTAAGACGCTCTTAATCAAAGCTGCCCAGCTGCATCTGCGCCTGGCTGCACCTCCAGGGCAACTCATGCATCTTCCCCGCCTGCTCCCTCTTGGAGAAAAGCAAAGGCTTTCTGTACTTATGTGATGAATCGCGCTTAATAGATGTTACCCGGATGGAACAATAACTCTCACAGAGCCTGAGCGCTCACAAAACACCGGGATCACTCGTCCTTCCCGCTTGGCCTTGGACCTTGAAAGGGCAGCATTTTTAGTTTGGAGGGTCAAGCATTTCTGAAGCTTTCATCATTGTCATTCATTTACAGGAGAATACCTTTGAGTGCCCTTGAATTCAAAGAGCGAAAGTGCAGTTGCTTCAATTATAGAGCTACCAAAGTTGGGTCAGTGTTTCAAATGACATTTCAAATGTCACTAGGGGTCATAAAAAATGCATAGTGATAGCATTGATGTCTCATTTTCTAATAATATCACCGTGCGCATGCTTTTCTAATCACAAAATGAGAAACCTGAGAGTCAGGAAAAAGGGTGCTGTGCGAAACTCTACAGTTTTCTGTTTGAGTGTGACTACCTGTGCGCCCAGCAAATGCCAAGTCTGTCTCAAAAAAAGGATTAGCAGAAATGAACAGATGTTCACTTCAGTGTGATTTGTTTTTTGCATCCTGTTCACAAACCATCCAAAAAAGTTAGAATTAATTAATTAAATATAGTACTGTACAGTATTGCCAAGACAATTTGTATCACATAAACAATGACTAAAGTAAGTGGTGCATTTTTGTGTGGAGTTTGCATGTTCTCCCTGTGTTCCTCCAGGTGCTCCGGTTGTCCACACAAGTGTAAAGACATGCGATATAGGAATTGGGTAAGCTAAATTGTCCGTAGTGCATGTGTGTGAATATGAGTGTATAGTGGTTTCCCAGTGATGAAAGGGACTTGAACGGGACTTTGGACCTCTGGAGCACATGGAGGAAACCCACGCTAACACGGGGAGTTCCACACAAAAATGTGCGAACTTTACACAATGCTCTCAAACATGAACTACCCTGATCTTTTGTAGTGTTAAACATTAATTCCAGGAGTATTGTAACACAGAAGATTAATACACAAGCAAAAGACTTGTTATAACATTTAATTACACAGAGAGGGAATAAAAGATTACATGAAAGAAGCATAAGTATTAGGTTGGGTTATATAGGACCATGACATTGTCTCTGTCTAACAGGACAGCACATTCCTTTCGGTGTCGTAAATACCTTTGGAATCGGATTACACACAGACTATTGCACTCGCTGGTAGAGGGAAGTTGATCGTGCATTACTTGTTAAATAAATTATCAAATAATTGTGTCTGTTCGGCCACATTCATTACACATTGCATTTATACACACATTAAAAGCAAAGAAAATCATGAGAACTTACACAAACAAGAACATGATTGGCATTATGTTAAAAAAATGTTAAAAAACACACAAATAATTGAGAAAAGTTTGAAATAAATAAATAAATAGATAAATAAATAAATAAATAAATAAATAAATAAATAAATAAATAAATAAATAAATAAATAAATGAATAAATGAATGAATGAATGAATGAATTTAAAAAATAATAAATAAATAAATAAATAAATAAATAAATAAATATATTTTTTAAATAAATAAATAAATAAATAAATAAATAAATGAATGAATGAATGAATGAATACAATGTGTATGCTTTCAGACTCATTCATTTTCTTTTCGGCTTAGTCTCTTTATTATCAGGGGTTGCCACAGCGAAATGAACCGCCAACTTATCCAGCATATGTTTTACACAGTGGATGCCTTTCCAGCTGCAGCCCATCACTGGGAAACACCCATACACTCTCATTGACACACATACACTGCGGAGGTAAGCAGTCAGTAAGCGAGAAAATGAATGGCGTCATACCGCCCCATAGCGTTCGTTTGAAAAGTTTAAATGCAGCCATACGTACCCCTGGCTACATAATTTGCAGCCTCCAGTAACGTATATATGACTACATTTTTAGAGTGAGCCTTTGTTGAATTTAGCTTACCCAATTCACCCATACCCCATGTCTTTGGGGGAAACCGAAGCACCCAGAGGAACCCCATGCAAACACGGGGAGAACATGCAAACTCCACACAGAAATGCCAACTGACCCAGCCGAGGCTCGAACCAGCGACTTTCTTGCTGTGAGGCGACAGCGCTACACACTGCTACCCACCACACAGCCCCGCATTCAGACTCTTGCTTATGATATCTGGCAACAAGAAACAATATTGTAGGCAGAGTCAAAAAATATGATTGGGTCTTGTCTCTGTTTTTCTTTTTCTTTCATAAGTATCCTTATTTGAATCTGTCAGTGTCTGAATAAGGATAGCATTACTGCGCTGTTGTAGCAGTGGTGTTGGTTTTGCATAAATACAGGTGTCGCTAGCTGAATTTTCCAGGAGTTAATTTAATTTTGAACACAGATGTCACTCTTGTAAATAACTGCACAGAATGTGATTGAACACCTGGAGGAGTGACAGCATATACTGGCGTCGCTCCAGTCATGTCTGAATAAAGCCAATGTCATTCATTTCAGTGCAAACACACCTCTGTTCTATGCAAATGAGGCTTAGTTTAGTCACAAGTTAGAAATGCTGCCTGTCATTTATTCTAATGCTTTGTACACTTATTAAGGTAGACATTATATTTATGATGGCATTTTAATTTATACTGTATATAATTATTTTTGATTGGTTGGTTGCTGGGCACCACGGTGGCGTAGTGAGTAGCACGTTCGCCTTACAGCAAGAAGGTCGCTGGTTCGAGCCTCGGCTGGGTCGGTTTCCCCACAAGTCCAAAGACATGTGGTACAGGTGAATTGGGTAAGCTAAATTGTCCGTAATGTATGAGTGTGTATGGATGTTTCCCAGAGATGGGTTGCAGCTGGATGGGCATTTGCTGCTGTAAGGGTCCATTTATTAGTCCGATGACGGAGCTAACAGTATGGGTGAAGGTAAATGCGTGTAAGCCTTTTAGCACATGTGAAAAGAAATATTTTTATTTATGAAAACATATTTTGATTCGCTTTCATCTTTTTTATCTTTTTATCTTTTTTATCAATTTTATCTGACTCCAATTTATTATAATTTAGGTATTCATTCATCCAATTCAAGCCGATTACCTTATAGGTTATGATTTGGTCTAATTTAGATTGATTAACCTAATAAATCCTTATTTTCAAGTAATGGTTCATTGCTTACCCGAAGTCGCTTAGAGTCAGTATGCTGGCCAACTACATCTGCTCACGGACACATCCTCGCCAGTTCTGGTTCTTAGATAGAGGATATAACTGTAAACTAATTTCCTTTAAGTAATAATAGGCCGCCCCATGCTTGCTCATACATAAAGAAAGTTTGATTTAGCCACTAGATTATAACATACTAAGTCAGTAGATTCAGTCAGAAATCAGCAGGTCTTAAATGTTGGGCTCCAAATGCTCCATCCATTTTCCTGACTGTATGACAAAATCCCGGTCTAGGTCTGCGGAAACTCCAGCCTAGGACAATCTACTGGATTCAAATGATTTCAGGAGATATTTAGTTAAACAAAAGTCTTTACATTTATTTGTCAGGCAAAGATTTTCCATTCCAATTCACATAATTGCACAAGATTCGCCAATTCAAATTGTACAACATCAATTCTTCCAAGATAAATTAAGAGTGAATACCTGACTATGTAAAAATACGTTGTAGTATCTGAGTTCTGATTCCGAGCTTCAGAACCTCAAACACTACAACGGGGTCTTCCGGTTACTGAAAATCCCAATGGCCTAAACAACATCGATACCTTAAATACCCGACAGGGCGTCACAGTGACCCTTGTCTAGTGTCTTTGATGTGTTAATCATCTCTGGAGGGGGGAGCATCTGGCAGAGATTTTATCAAAGTCAAAACCCAAATAACCAAATACAAGTGAAATATCACAGCGACATTAAGACCACTTTACCAATCACACAGAGACATTTAAAATGATACCAAACATGACAAGCTAACGTTTGTAAGTTTAGCAAATACACCACATATATCATTGCACCATAGAAACCTGAATTCTGGTCATTTCTGAGTGACCTTTCAATGCCCCTGGCCGTATCACTAGGGAGGGCCGAAGGTGTGAGGACAGATGGTGAGACAACAGCTTTCTCGTGATCCTTGGAGAAGATTAGAGAGTTTATGGTTTTACTGCCTGGTAGTTCTCGTGGTCTTCTTCGTGGAATTCCATAACAATTCCCAGGGAATTATTATGGAGAGATATACTGTATTTATCCTTACACTGCGTAAAACAAATGCTGGATAAATTGGCGGTTCATTCCACTGTGGCGACCCCAGATTAATAAAGGGACTAAGCCAAAAAGAAAATGAATCAATGAATGGTTGGTTGGTTGGTTGGTTGGTTGATTGATTGATTGATTGATTGATTGGTTGATTGATTGATTGGTTGATTGATTGATTGATTGGTTGATTGATTGATTGATTGATTGGTTGATTGATTGATTTATTGGTTAATTGATTGATTGATTGATTGATTGATTGATTGATTGATTGATTGATT
>CAIGQQ010033860.1:5117877-5131109 GCA_903798035.1 Danio albolineatus
GGGGGGGAGGAAAGAGCGGAAGCATTCGACGCTGGAAGGAAGGGAAGAAGATGCGGAGGAACTCGACGCTAGAAAGGAGGACAGGAGGTGCGGAGAAACTCTGCGCTGGAAAAAGTAAAGGGAGAGATATGTAATGGCCGGGCGGGTAGGTAATGTTTGACTCCGGGGGAGTCGGAGCTCTGGGGACGACTCCGTGGGAGTTAGAGCTGTATGTTTTGGCCTCCTACAGGAGTCTGGGAAGTGGCCGGTGGAGACTCCTGTATGAGGTGGGCTGGATAGGACTCCGGGGGAGTCCGAGCTCGGGGAGACCGAGTTTGGGGAGTGAAGGCCTAAGTGAAAAATAGGGAAGAGTAGCGGAGGAACTCGACGCTAGAAGGAAGAAAAACGGTAGCGGAGTAAATCGACGCTGAAGAAAGAAAAAGTAGCGGAGTAACTCGACGCTGGAAAGGGGTGGGGAATTAGAGGTGGGGAGGGAAGAGGAGTTGAAGGGGGGGGGGTGAAGAAAAGAGCGGAAGCATTCGACGCTGTGAAAAGGAAAGAAGATGCGGAGGAACTCAACGCTAGGAAAGAGAACAGGAAATGCGGAGAAACTCAACGCTGGAAGAGTAAAGAAAGATATATAATGGCCAGGCTGGGGGGTGGGTAATATTTGACTCCGGGGGAGTCATAGCTCTGGGGACGACTCCGAGGGAGTTAGAGCTGTACTTTTGGCCTCCTACAGGAGTCAGGGAAGGGATGGGTCGGTGGAGACTCCTGTGTGAGGTGGACTGGCTGGACCCCGGGGGGGGTCTGGGCTCGGGGAGACCGAGTTTGGGGAGTGATGGCCTATGTGGAAAAATAGGGAAGAGTAGTGGAGGAACTCAACACTAGAAGAAAATAGGTAGCGGAGTATCTCGACGCTGAAAAAAGAAAAGTAGCGGAGTAATTCGACGCTAGAAAGGGGCTGGGATTTAAAGGTGGGAAGGAGAGATAATCTGGAGGAGTGAGGGGGGGGTGGAGGAAAGAGCGGAAGCATTCGACGCTGGAAGGAAGGAAAGAAGATGCGGAGGAACTCAACGCAGGGAGGTAGAACAGAAGATGCGGAGAAACTCAACGCTGGAAAAGTAGAGAAAGAGATATGTAATGGCCGGGCTGAGGAGTGGGTAGGTAATGTTTGACTCCGGGGGAGTCAGAGCTCTGGGGGAGGCTCCGTGGGAGCTAGAGCTGGAAGATGGCCTCCTACTGGAGTCTGTGAAAGGGAGGGGTCAGTGAGGACTCCGATAGGAGGTGGGCTGGAGGGGATTCTTAGGGAGTCCAAACTCTGGGGGAGTCAGAGGTTTGGGGTGATGGCCTGAGTAGAGAAAAGAGTAGCGGAGGGACTCAACGCTAGAAAAAGGACGGATGGCGGAGCAACTCAACGCTTAAAGAAGAAAAGAAGCGGAGGAACTCGACGCTAGAAATGGGTTGGGAGTAGAAGTGGGGAGGGGGGAGAAGCTGGGGGGGGTAGAGGAAAGAGCGGAAGCATTCGACGCTGGAAGGAAGAGAAGGAGATGCGGAGGAACTCAACGCTAGGAATAGAGAACAGGAGTAGCGGAGGGACTCAACGCTAGAAAGCAAGAGATGTCTATTGGCCGGGGCAAGGTTGACTCCGGGAGAGTCAGGCTTGGATAGTTTTGAGGTTGTAGTGTTGGACTTCCACGGAGTCAGGAGAAGGGTTTCGGGGGGAGTCAGGGTTAGCTTAGGTAGAAGGATGAGAATGGTAGTGGAAGTCAACACTATAGGAGGAAGGGATGGTGGTCAAGTCGGGAAGGAGGGAAGGCGGAAGAAGGAGAAACAAAAGGGGGGAGTGGGGGGGTGGGGTCTTTGTGATCAGGGTGGAGTGTGTCGTCTGGTTAGTGATAGCTGTGCTTCTTTGAGATGGAGTCGGCTGAATCGTATGTATGTATTGAAGGCGTCTGAGGACCAGCGGCCGAGGGCTTGGATTTGGTTTTGAGAGAGCCCGTTGTGGGCTGCTGTTGTGGCGGCTCCGATTCTAAAGGAATGGCTAGAGAAGGAATCGGGGGAAAGCCTGATATGCGAAGAATTTCTTTGAGGTGTTTCTGGAACCAGAAACGGGTTACTGGACGATTAGCATCGTCGGTGAAAAGTGGGGAGGCGGGATTGGTCTCTTGTGATGTCCTTAGCTGTAGGAATGCTAGGAGGGTTTGGAAGGGGTGAGTGGGGGATGGAATGTCAAATATGTATATGGAGTGGCCTCTGCGCGTTTGGTCTGTTTTACTCTGTTTGACGAAGAAGGAAATGGTTTCTTCATCAAGCAAAGTTAGATCGGAGATGGTGGGGTGTGTGGTGGGGTTGAACTTGGATGTGGTTGTGATTTCTGAACATCTGAGGAAGCCAAAAAAGGCTAGGGTGAACATGGCGTCGAGGGTGCGGGCCGTATGGATGGATTGATAACCTTTGCGCAGTGTGTGCATACACTTAGTAAGGATGTTGAGTGTAATGGGCTGTCTGGGATCGGGGGTGTGTGGGTGGGCTTTCTGGATGCCTTTGATAAGGAGAGTGGTTTGTGAATTATTAATGGCATCAGAAGGTGATCCGTGGATAAGTTTGTGAAAGAATTGGATCCCGCTTAGGTAGCTTCTGATAGTGCTTGCTTGTATGTTTTTGTAGATATGGAGGTGGGAGATGAAAGAGGTGATGGAGAGGAGGGAGAAGTCGGGGAAAGGTGTTCTGTACGTTGTATGGAAGTGTTTGAATGTGTTCCATGCAGTGAGGTATGATTGGAGGGTTCTGGGAGCTACTGCTTGTGGAATGAGATGTATGGAGGTTTGTCTGAGGGCATGTAGGGGATGGTCTATGGCAATATCATCTCTGAATGAGGAGGAACAGGTGTTGGATGGGAGTCCGTTTCTGGCGCCAATAGTTGAAATTTCTGGAAAGAGAAACGAGAGAGAGTGAGTCAGCAATTTGATTTTACAACCTGGAACATGTTTATTAATCATGATGAATTGTCTTTTGGCTGATGTCCATACTAGGCGTCTTAACGGGGGTATGAGTGGCAGAGAATGGGAACTCCTGTATGCATTGTACAGTGGCTTCATTGTCACGGTGTACGTGCAGGAGGCAGACCATCTGTCTCCCCAAAGGAAGGCTGCGGTGACTACGGGATATAGTTCGAATTGACCTGATGATTGGTGGGTCTGGGGAATGTTGAGGATTGGGGGGGGGTGGGGGGCATGGGGATGCGAACCAATGCTGATGCAGAGGTGGTCAGTATGGAGAGTTATGAGTGCTCCCGCAGGAATGTTAAATGCTGTCAGTAGTGATATGTAGGGATGAAATTGAATAGGGTCTCAGTTAGAGCGTCGGTGCTTAATGCTGTGGTGTAGTGGATGGGTGTCGCTTTGGCGGAGCGTCAGAGGTGGTCAGGATTGGAGAGAGTCATGAGTGCTCCTGTGGGAATGTTAGAGACTGTCAGTAGTGATGAAAGTAAATAAGGCTCGGCTAGAGCGTCGCTGCTGTTGCGGCTTATCTGCTCGGTGGAGCGTCTAGGGTATTGTTGCAGGTGGAATGATGCTATAGAGAATTGTGGTATGGCGGAGCTGTTGCAGAAGTGCAATGTTAGTTAGTATGGAGACGTTCCCGCAAGACGCATTTACTGCTGTATTAGTGCGGGGATGAGTGTGTGTGTTTTCGGTGGGGGGTGGGACGATAGAGGTATAGAGGTATTTGGAATGTAAGTGTATATGAGCTCGTTTAGAGCGTTGCTGCTGTAGCAATTGAACTCAGGGCGACCCCTAAATAGGTCTGGCTGTAGTGAATGGAAGCATGGGATGGGATGAGAGTCCGCTTCTGGGGCCCATTGCCTTGATCTCTGGAATGGGAAAACGAGGGAGAATCAAAATGTGGTACAAGTGTTTTACAACAAGGTACATGAACAGCAGACATAGTTAATTATTTTAGCAGATATCTTGTCTTATAGATTTCTACGTAAGAGCGAGAGCAACTGTGGATAGAAGCTCCCTTTGTTATTTCGTGGTACAATGGCTTAGTTGTTGTGGATGGAAGAGGTGGGCATTCGTCCTCCCACAAGACGGCGGACGGATAGAGAGCTGAGGGTATGTTGTGTGGTTCAGCTGGTGATCCTGGCTCTTGTGGTCTCTGGAATAAAAACGAGAAAATCAGAAATGAAATTAAACATTGTACTTGTACAGCGGACATAATAAGTAGTTTTAGCTGGTATCTATGAGAGGCGTTTTAATAGGGGCATGGCCAACTGTGATGGAAGCGCCTTGTTAGTGCATGGTATAATAGCTTGTTTTCACGATGTGCGAGAATTGAAGAGGTGAGCCTTTGTTCCCCTGCAGGATTGCAGATAGATGGAGAGCTGACGGTATTGGCTAATGGTCCTGGAAGTGCCTCTTAAGGTTCAGCAGGTGAAGTGATAGTGGACTGACGTTTTAAGCCCCTTAGCGAAACAGCATGTGTTTAAAAGCAATGTATCGAACCAGAGTCAATGGATGAACGTCACTCCATTTGTTTTAATAGAGGAATGGAAGCCCCTTTTGCATGATAGCTTCGTTGTTGCATGGTGCAAGGATGGTAGAGGTGGGTCAATTCATCGGAAGTATTCTCTTCCAATTTGTCACAGTCTGGTGGGAAGTTTCTTTCCTTGGTATTTTTTTTTTTTTTTTTTTTTTTTTTTTTTTTTTTTTTTTTTTTTTTTGTCCCTAACGGCCTTCCATAGTTACAGACGTTTTGGCTCCAATGGCCTTCCATAGACTGAATGCGCTCCCGCGAGAGTTTTGGATGATGACGTTGCATCTCGTGGATGTTTATCGGCGTGTTGATATGTTGTGGACTAGGTTTTTGGATTGGATTGCCTGGACGCTTGCAGTCAAACTGTTTCAAACTGCTAGGATGCCGTGGATTTGTGGACAGGCGGAGGCCTGAAAGGTGAGTTCAGCGTTTTAGTCATGCAAGTCTCCTCTTTCAAAGATGTATGGAATGTTTAGTCGTTACGAGACTTCCCCTTATAGAGTGATGTACGTTACCACGGGTGAACCGCTGGGAGAGCGGTGAGGGTTCGGCTTCATTATAATGGCTTAAATCGCCAGCGTCTTGAGAGTTTAGATGGAGTTTGAGGACGGTGATCGATTTTGGACTGTAGTCTTGCTGGGTTGAAGACGCGGCGGATGCGTTGTGTGATGCAACTTGAAGAGGAAGGTTTTGATGATGATGATGATGTTTTTGTTGTTGTTGTTGAAGTTGCTGGTTTTTGAAGTAGTTGTTGTGGAGGTGATAGCAGTAGCTGGCTGAAACGGAGCGTTCTTCAAGACGAAGATGACTGGAGTGGAAAGCTTTAGTAATTTATAGTGAGTCATGATTCGTCTGATTGGTGCATTATGCTGAGCTGATGAGGTGCCAGCTGTGTTCAATCATAAGCACGTGATCCTCTCGAAATTTAGTTTATAAATAAACCCCACATAATGACAATGTGAAATAGTTTTTTGAAACTGTTTCAAATTTATTAAAAATAGGAAACCTGAAAAGCTCAGGTACATTCTGTTTCCACTGATCATTCTTGAGATGTTTCAGCAGCTTAATTGGATTTCACCTGTGGTAAATTCAGATGATTGGACATGATTTGAAAAGGCCTTACAGAAGGACAACCATCTGTGCAGCAATCCACCGATCAGGCCTGTATGGTAGAGTGGCCAGACGGAAACCACTCCTTAACTTGAAATTTGCCAAAAGGCATCTGAAAGACTCTCAGACCATAAGAAACAAAATTCTTTGGTCTGAAGAGACTAAAATTGAACTCTTTGGAGTGAATGCCAAGCGTTATATTTGGAGAAAAGCAGTCGACGCACATCACCAGGCTAATACCATCCCTACAGTGAAGCATGGTGTTGGCAGCATCATGCTGTGGGGATGTGTTTGAGCAGCAGGAACTGGAAGACTAGTCAGGATATAGGGAAAGACAGATGAACGCAACGATGTACAGAGACATCCTGAATGAAAACCTGCTTCAGCGTGCTCTTGACCTCAGACTGGGGCCACATTTTATCTTCCAGTAGGACAATGACCCAAAGTACACGGCCAAAATATCAATGGAGTGGCTTCACCACAACTCGGTGAATCTCCTTGAGGGGCCTAGCCAGAGCCCAGTCTCAATCCTATTGAACATTTGAAAATTGCTGTATACCGTCGCTTCCCATCCAACCTTAGAGCTTGAAAGGTACTGCAAAGAACAATGGGCAAAAATTCTCAAAGACAGGTGTGCCAAGCTTGTGGCACCATATTCAAAAAAAACCGAGGCTGTAATTGTTGCCAAAGGTGCATCCACAAACTATTAAGCAAAGGCTGTGAATACTTATGTACATATTCTTTTTTTAAGGTTTTTGTTTTTAATAAATTTGCAACAATTAAAAAAAAAACACATGATCGGATATTGTGTGTAGAATTTTGTGGAAATAAATTATTTTAATCTATTTTGGAATAAGGCTGTAACATAAAAATAATGTGGAAAAAAGTGAAGAGCTATTAATACTTTCCACATGCACCGTATGTACAAATAAATAATTTAAATCATTGAATAATCAACTGATTTGTTAAAAAAAGGCTGATCATTTGTGAATGAAACATGAGTAAATTATTATCATGTGATTAATTCAAGTAAAAGCATATCTAATAATTGTTGTACCTTTTTTTTTTTTTGCTTAAATAAGAGAAGTGTGGTATGGCTTGAATATAAAACTATTCTTTCAGTTGGCTCTAATAAGGTTAAAACAGCATAAATTTAATCTTTTTGTTATTATTTTTATTTTGTTATATATATATTATATCCTTTTTTTTTTCTACAATTCACTGATGGTGGTCGATGCATGTTCTCGATTATTGCACAATTGAAATATTTGTTATGTCCTTCAAAGTGCAAAAATGGAAAGAAACACTTTCTCATGCAAAATTCATACACCAGTTTCCCATTTAATAAGACTGATAATGATAATTAGGCCCCCGAATGGGAGTGTTTTCCTCCGTAATTGCAGACTTACTCAATGCCAGCTGACATATCTCTCAGCAAATGGATATAGATGGGCCCTTGCAACATCCGCATGAATAAACAAAGGATCTGTGCCCTCCGGCTAAGACTGCCGAAGTGAACTGCAGCCATTCAAGATTCCTCTGCATTGCACGGAATTGTGCACATCAATTAGACTCCAGCGTGGTATTCTGTTTTCAGGACAAATTCTCTCGCCCCGTTTCCCAGCGGTCTCTGTAGTGTACTTGCAAAATAATTTAGTTTAGCAGCTTGTCATGAGAGCTACTGTGGAGAATTCCCTCTCTTTGTCACTGGCAGCTACTGGGTTTGCCGTACCGTGGCACCTGTTTGCTGTGATCCCTCGAGCTTTGTTGTGCTGAATTGTAAATCCAGGAGATTGTTTGTTCTTGTACAGTAGATGGAATTTATTAATGCATTAAGAATCATGCCCGAAGTTGAACCCAGTAAGCCTTAGGCCTGACAAGTGAAATATATTTTGCTCTATTTTTATTTGTATTTTTTAAAGGAACAGCTTACTGAACCTTTAGACACCATATCAAATAATATATACACAGTGTGTCCGCGGGGTCTTAAAAACTATTAAAAGTCTTAAATGGTATTTGGCATGGTATGAAATTTTTATATCACTTTTGATTATGCAATGTATGGTTGTACTGTATGCTAAAGTTTGCCTGAATTAAATCTGCAAATTTCAATATGCTGTGTAGTTTATGAATTTAATTCAATTCACCTTTATTTGTATAGCGCTTTTACAATGTAGATTGTGTCAAAGCTGCTTCACATAGAGGGTTATAGTAAATTGAAAGTGTCAGTCCAGTTATTAGTGTTGCATTTCACTTCAGTTCAGATCAGTTCAGTGTTGTTTAATATTCACTACTTAGAGTCCAAACACTGAATAGTAATCCATCTGTGCGCAGCTCTAGCTGCAGTCTAGGAGGCTGGAGAACTCGAGGCTCGTCTGTCCGTGGAGGGTCACAAGAATCAGTCTCATGCTTGCTACTCCGCCAAGCACCAAGCAGCTGCTCAGGATACAGCGTGGTCCAGGATTATAGAACCTTGGGATTGTCTCCTCGCCGGTCTTGGATCGCATCAGTGGCGCTGCATAGTCTCTGGGGCCTTGGGATGAGTATCCCCAGGTGGAAATAGAGAACAAAGAGAATAATTAGCGTAGCTGCTGTTCATAGTGTATATAAACGAGATGCGTAGAGCACATTCATGCATCATACCGCTATGTGATGTATTGAGTGTATGCTTTACTAAAAAGATAGGTCTTTAATCTAGTTTTGAACTGCGAGAGTGTGTCTAAGCCTCTGACATTATCAGGAAGGCTATTCTAGAGTTTAAGAGCCTTAAAGGGGAAGCTCGACCCCCTTTACTTGACTTTGCTATTCTGGGTACTCCCAGAAGCCCTGAGTTTTGAGATCTTAAAGAGCGGGTTGGATTGTAGCGAGACAGAAGGTTGGTTAGATAAACAGGAGCTAGATTATTTAAATCTTTATAGGTAAGAAGCAATATTTTAAACTCAATACGAAACTTATCGAAATGCAAAATCAATTAAATCCTACTAGATTTGACATTATGCTGCTTTGTTTACTGCAGTAACCAAGGCAATACCATTATTTCTGCAGTTTTATTGGCGCCAACATGCTGACTTAGCTAGATTTAATAGATTTTCATTCAGTAATGAATAATGTTTTAGTTTTGGATTAGTTTCTCACATTAGTGTTTAGTAAATATACTGTAAAATCTCGCCAGTGTTTCCGGTTGAAACCTAAAGTTTGTTTTAAGGTCTAAAGATGCATGAAAGAGTCTTAAAAAATGTTTTAAAAGGTATTGAATTTCACCCTCTAATTTCTGTATATACTTTGATACAGTATGGTAAAACTTTACAAATAAGGTTGTATTAGTAAATGTTAGTTAATGCATTGAGCAATACTTTTATAACAGTATTTGTTATAGTTGTTTTGTTACACTGTAAAACCCAAATGGGTGCCACGGTGGTGCAGTGAGTTAAAATGCTAAACAATATGAAAAGTTATACATTATGAAGTAAAAAGTTCAATATTTGTTTTTCCTTATACAAACACAGGAAAACATTAATCTAATGGCATAGATAAAATATACATTGAAAGCCAAGAGTCTCATGAGTTTATATTTCAAATTTGATCAAGATAGCATGCAAAATGAGATTTCTGTAAAAAGGTTTCTGAGGCTATATCGGTGTCCTTCTTTTCCATACCGTCAGAGGCATTTTCTCAAAAATGGCCTTCCCAAACTAAAACAGTAACAGTTGCTGAATAATCTGGTCTACATTCACAGTTCATATATCTTTGGAAAGAAGACTTGGGCCTTATTATCATCTAAGATTTATAAGGCTCAAAATGAAAAAAAAGTTATAGATGCTTAAATAATGTAAAAAAATATATATAATAATAATAAAATTGCACCGCACTAAACATTGTATTATTTCATAAACAAATATATGAAATTAGTCCGGTAACAATACACATAAGTAATAGGCCAAAAGCCACACATCTCATGTTTTGAATTTGATGGCAATATCATGCAAAATTAAGGCCTCACGTGTACTGAAGGTTTCTAACAACAATTTTAGTTATTTTGCATACCACTTATTTAATTCTAAAATAATAGACATATGTATTTTATTTGAGCACAAAAAAGTACATTGTGTAAAATGAGTCATGAGTAGCAATGAGTAGCAAAAAAGTCTTACTAGAGTTGTTGTTTTGCTCACTCGCTCACTAGCAGAAACAGGTTCTGGGTATGGAATTGTTTTCCAAAGAGTTTGCTGTTGGCTGCTGCTTGAAACCCACTCCACATCATAGATTCATCCCAATGGCTGTTCATGTGTGCAAGACAAAACAAAAAAAATACTGAATTAGGATTCTATTGTAAATAATTCTAAACTATTATTTTGTGAGCAGCAAACACAATTTGCTCTGATGACCATCATATGCATATGGTATTATTACAGTATAGCTCAGCTGCCATTCAGTGGCAATGGCCATTCAAATACATGCCTGAGTTATGGTAATGCACAACATTATCTTTATTGTCAGACATTCACACACTCACACTCATGGGCTCACACTGGCTATACAAACACACATTTGCACACACTCGTTGTAGCCTCTATGACATCATATATCAATATACAGATTTACAGTTAAAGTCAGAATTAATAGCCCCCCTGTTTATTTTTTTCCTCAGTTTCTGTTTAACGAAGAGAAGATTTTTTTAACACATTTCTAAGCATAATAGTTTTAATAGCTCATTTCTAATAA
Source organism: Danio albolineatus (assembly GCA_903798035.1). Classification (NCBI taxonomy): domain Eukaryota; kingdom Metazoa; phylum Chordata; class Actinopteri; order Cypriniformes; family Danionidae; genus Danio; species Danio albolineatus. The sequence continues at coordinate 5,128,228 of CAIGQQ010033860.1, forward strand.
CTGGTTTATTTTATCTTTGCCGTGATGACAGTAAATAATATTTTACTAAATATTTTTTCAAGACACTTTTATAAAGCTTAAAGTGACATTTACAGGCTTAACTAGGTTTATTAGGTTAACTAGACAGGTTAGGGTAATTAGGCAAGTTATTGTATAACAATGGTTTGTTCTGTAGACTAAAAAAAATAGCTTAAATGGACTAATAACTTTGACCTTAAAATGGTCTTTAAAAAATTAAAAAACTGCCAAAAACAGCCAAAATAAAACAATCAAGACTTTCTCCAGAAGAAAAAAATATTATCCGACATACTGTGAAAATGTCCTTGCTCTAGTAAACATCATTTGGTAAATATTTAAAAAAGAAAGAAAAATTCAAAGGGGGCTAATAATTCTGACTTCAACTGCACATACACCTTAATACAGCTCTCTAATAATGATATCCGGTCTTCAAAAATAACAATAATTTCTTCTTCTATTTCACATTCCCCTAATAAAATCAAGCAGATGAGCTGAAACATATAGGGCAGTCATATAAAGCAGACAACTTACCATTAGAAAATACCAGAAGTTAGTCTTCAGTGTTTTTATTAGAGCCTTTATATCTTAAATGTTACAAATATTGTAAATATATGCATTTATTATATCATATTTGGATGTATACTACTTAGTGGGGTTTATTTATAAACTAAATTTCGAAAGCATCACGAGCTTATGATTGAACACAGCTGGTACCACATTAGCACCAAGTATTGCACCAATCAGACCAATCCTGACACACTATAAATTACCAGAGCTTTCTACTCCAGATATATACATCTTGAAGAATCCCCCTTCCACCCCAACTCCTCCCCTTCTCTGATAGGGCGGCACGGTGGCCCAGTGGTTAGCACTGTTGCCTCACAGCAAGAATGCCGCTGGTTTGGCCTCTCCCCGAGCCAGTCGGCATTTCTGTGTGGAGTTTGCATCTTCTCCCCGTGTTTGCATGGGTTTTCCTCGGATTCTCCGGTTTCCTCCCAGCGTACAAAAAACATACAACATAAGTAAATCGACTACATTAAATAGCCTCTTAAGGCAACTCTAGTCAGATATATTTCAGCACATTCGCAAGCGGGGGTAGTTCTCAAGACTTACCTGAGCTCAAACTCTCCTCTCGCCCTTTAAACAGGAGGGAGCCCCGGGCTCAAGGATATTCTGAGCTCAGGGCTCTCTCCCGGGACAGCATGCCAAATACACTTTATTATCAATCATCAGCTAAGTGCAAACTCTTCGAATGTATTGATGCTTTAGACTAATTTGGGTTACATAGCTTAAAGCCTAAAACAAATATAGATTTATTCATATTTAGAACACCTGTGAGGTTAACTGGGATGTTTATATTATGCACTTGATCTGATATTTTCCAAAAACAACATTCAGGTTACTCTAAAGTGTCCAAGGACCTTTTGGGGCAACTGCATGTGCGATTTCCACCTTTAAACAGTGTCTTGGGCTGTTGCACTATTGATTGTGAGGTCAATGTTGCAGAGCAGCTGTACTGGATATTTCAGGCGATAGAGTCCATGTGAGCTGTGTAATCCATCATACAAGAGCACCTCAGGCCTCTGTTAAACCTACAAAGCACCTACATGAACCCAAAGAAAAAAATAAAACACGAGCTCGGTGCACAGGAAGCACAAGCTTCTTGTCACAAGCTTTAATTAATGAGCACGGGCTTCCAAAAAGCAAGCGTGAAGATGCCAAGGTGGAGTTTCATGTGAGAGGGGTGAAAGGTGTGAGTAATGTGCTGATACTAAACCTACAAACTGAGATGCTTAGATACTCAGAGGTGTGCCGCCCCAAAGAGCAAACCGATTTCTGTAGCAGATCACTTCAATAGCTTTATACCGGCTATTAGCATGCCTGTTCACTTCAGCGAGCAGATTGCAATCAGATTGCATTTGCCCAGGGATAGATAAAACGCGATCAGATATCTGTCCAGACACAATATGCAAGTCTGGGGAGACTTTATTAGAGCTTTACTAAACTACCACTTTAAATGTGTTTCTGTGGCAGAGGTCAGCTGGAAACAGATGTGCGAGTAAGAACCAATCTCGATTCTATGAAAAAAAAGGTTAATAGAATGCCAAGATGTGCATACATTTGTAACATTCATCTTAGTCCCTTTATTTATCAGGGGTCGCCACAGTGGAATGAACCGCCAACTTATCCAGCATATGTTTTAGGCAGTGGATGCCCTTCCAGTCGCAACCCAGTACTGGGAAACACCCATACATTGTTGCATTCACACACACTCATACTCTAAAGTCAATTTAGCTTATTCAATTCATTAATAGTGTATGTTTTTGAACTGTGGGGGAAACCGGAGCACCCCGAGGAAGCCCACAGGAACATAGGGAGAGCATGCAAACTCCACACAAAAATGCCAACTGACCGAGATGGGGCTCGAACTAGTGACCTTCTTGCCGTGAGGCAACACTGAGCCATCGCGCCATTTAAAGTCAAGCATGTAAAGTCAATATGTGTGCGACGAGACAGCATGGACGTTCTACAATTTCTTGGTCATATTAAAATACCCAAAGTTTGTCATCAAAGTGGTTCAGGATTATTACCTCCCAGAATTGTCTTGAACATCCCAAAGAGCTTCTTGTGCCTCCAAAAGTTGCTGTGTTCATTGCATTTTGACTTCCGAGGCACAAGTATTTTGTTATAAGACAAAAGGCTCACAACGATTCTCCTACACTGTTAAAAATGTCGGGGTCCTCACAATCGATTGTGTTGAGACAACATGAAGGAATTAAGTTAACTTAATTAAAAATTAAGAATTAACTTAATAGCTTATTATTATTATTATTATTATTATTATTATTATTATTATTATTATT
>CAIGQQ010033860.1:5136109-5160042 GCA_903798035.1 Danio albolineatus
AATAATAATAATAATAATAATAATAATAATAATAATAATAATAATAAAGTATTGAATACAAACAATTGTATGTTTGTTTAGCCAGTTGCTAAGACTGATTGCTAAGTCCAGTCTGTTGATATTATCGGGTGACAACACACACGCATGCACGCACACACACACACAGACAGAGAGAGAGAGCGCGCGCAGTACAGCGCACTCCATTCAAATCATCACCACGCACGACTACGGTTCTTATATGGCTGTGTTTCTCAAGCAAGGATTCTGATACAGCAACGTGAAGCAGACGCTTTACAAAAGTTGTGTGTAGGGGGGGAAACACGTCAAACTTAATGAAACATTTGAGGGTGCTAGGAATCAACTTAGAGCGGAATGGGCTGTCTTTGACAGCTTGCGACATCATCTGGCACTTTCACTAAGTACATTTACATGAATCCATATTATCCTTTATCCATATTCATTTGCTCATTAAACACACGCAGGGCCGGAGCAAGCTGAACTGGTGCTCTATCACACCGACCTCAACCCGAAAGTGAAAAAGAAAGTGACCGTATCGCGGATGAACGTGAGGACCGGGAGGGAGTGGGTAGGTGTCGCGGATTAAAGTGAGGACCGGGGGGTTCGCTCACTATTCTGCCGCCCTTGTCGGCCGCCTAGGTCGCCTCTGTGGACGTGCCGGCCCTGAACACATGTTGGCCACAACAGGAAATAAAAAAAAAAAACTGCCACTGCGTTAAATGCGTTAATTTTTTTTAACGGTTTAAATATTTCAAATTAATCAGCGTGCGTTTACGCGCTAATTTTGACAGCCCTAATATATACACAACATTTATAGCCCTGCAATATTCTGCAATATCAGCACTCGTATAGCCTTTTCACCCTTGTGTATTACCCGCCCACATAGAGTGACAGCAGATCAATAAACTCACTACAGTTTGACAAATATTGCAGCTGTTGGACAACATAATGTACTTTTGAGACTTTTTAGGCGAGAATTTAATTGCAACTTTGCTGTTTATTTATAAGGATAGTGCTCATTTTTAATATTTAGAATTTTGGAGATTTAGCACATCGGCAGCCATTATAGTAGCTTGTCATTGAGCAGAGCAAAGAGGGTTGAATTTCCTCCACAAGATTTCGACAGACACCACATAATAAGTTCATAGGGAAGAAAAAACTCAGTCAATTTCAAATTACAGCTGATTAAATCATTATAAAACTGGTAAGTGACACCAAGTTGATTTTTCATTTTGGTAATTTGTAGTTTTGTATTTATACCATTTTATACCGTTTATACTGCTAGTGTTTGCTTTGCTTTGGCTTTTTCAGGGTTAATTATTGTGATCTCCCGACTGCAACAGAGAGATATTAGGAAATCTCAGTTGACTGATGGCATGTCATGCCGTTCAGCCTTATTATCTTAAAATGTAAGCAAAATAAGCTGTTTTATCACCACTATCAAATATTAGCTCTAAAGTGATGTTTGTGACTATTTATTTATTACTATTATTGCTATTTATTTAGGTTTATGCTGTTCTGACTAGCTGCAGATGTGAATGAATGGCGTAAGAAAGTAGTTCCTCATACAAAAGGATTTTTGAGACTCTCCGTGTTTGATTTTCTTTTTTCATTTACTCGATTATGTGTATATATATATATATATATATATATATTGTTTTTAATGATTCATAATTTACCTAATGATAACGTAATGTGATTGACAATTTAAAAAGTCATTTAAAAATTTCTTTCTTGAAATATATACAAATATAACGTAATTACTCAATGAGTGCAGGTCATAAACTTTTGAGATAACCTATTATATGAAAAGGTATAGCACAAAATACACTGCAAAATATGTGTTAAACATTTTTTTTCTGCATTTTGTAATCCATTTTAAAATTGCATGCTAGAACCTTGATCTCTGCCATCAATTTTTGATGATAAAAATGAAATAAAATAAAAAAATGTACAGGTCAACAATGAGTCTTTTATTGTGCCATTATGTAGTTTGAATTTAAATATAGAACAGCAGTAAGAAAATGTTCTGACAGCTCGCTATACCTCATTTATGGTTGATGGTAAATCCTCTGCTGAACTTTAGGCCTCGTCCCACTTACCAACAAATAAATGATTTATCAGTTCACATTATTATGAAATGTCATTCTCTATAATGAACTAAACTGAGCGAAGAAGTACTTTCAGTGTCACGCTGTCACTCAGTGTGTATGACAAGCTAGCGGTGGGGTCGGCTGAGGGCTTGGCATTGTGTGCAGGGAAATGCTGAGGGTTTATTGTCAGTGGCTCAGGCGGTCGGCCTGAAATGTCTGCAGGGATGCTTTTCAGAGGCTGCATTGTACCGTACACTTTCAAAGGCAAACTGCCAGCTTATAATGGTGAATGGGTCTGGTGCCCGAAAATGTTACCGGGGTGACAAGCGGGAACGCTTTCATGCACGCTGACATTTTGTTGAAGGTGTAACCTTTCTGGATGCTTCTCACACCATTTAAGGAACAATGGTCAGGTGTTTCGGTATGAAATGTTCTATTCAGATGATTTGCGCTTGAACATTTCATTTACTTTTATTCAGAAGAATTTATTAAGCTGTATGATTTATTAAGGTTTAGAGGGGGACATATTTAATTTATTTCACATTTTAAGAAATCCTTTTTCTTAATCACAGAATACTTGAAAACGAAATGATTTAATGACAATCATTTACTGTGGTTTTAACTGAATTAGTTACAAAATAGGTGCCACGGTGGTGTAGTGGGTAGCACGATTGCCTCACAGCAAGAAGGTTGCTGGTTCGAGCCTCGGCTGGGTCAGTTGGGATTTCTGTGTGGAGCTTGCATGTTCTCCTCGTGGTCGTGTGGGTTTCCTCCGGGTGCTCTACTTTCCTCCACAAGTCCAAAGACATGTGGTATAGGTGAATTGGGTAGGCTAAATTGTCCGTAGTGTATGTGCATGAATGAGTGTGCATGGATGTTTCCCAGAGAGTGGTTGCAGCTGGAAGGGCATACGCTGCGTAAAACATATGCTGGATAAATTCCGCTGTGTTGACTCCTAATCAATAAAGGGACTAAGCCGAAAAGAAAATGAATGAATGAATAGTTACAAAATAACTGTATAAAATGATAACATGAACATGAAATTATTAAAACATATGATATTAATTGTACCCAGCTTAAATGTAATTAATGTTACCTGAGAAACAGGGGTAGGGGGAGAGAGAGAGAGAGAGAGAGAGAGAGAGAGAGAGAGAGAGAGAGAGAATAGAGAATAGGGAATAGGCCTCAAAGAGAGCCTGATAGCAGTAGAGCCAGAGAAGAGGAGAGCAGGAAACTAGCCAGAGCAAATCTTACCACATATTTTGTATCTTCCTTAACCATGTGACCAAAGCTCAAATACTAAGACATACAAACTGACCAATCAACATGTGGCCACATTTTCAAATCCCCAAAGTTCACACCCATATTAACCAGTCCCTGATCTCATCAGTGTCTGCCTTTGGAATCTGTATGGACCTTCTTGGTGAAAAATAAGTTTTACCACATAAAAAAAATGCATATTATAATTTACATCATAGGTCTCAAACTCTATTCCTGGAGGGCCACAGCTCTGCACAGTTTATCCAGCGTAATCAATTGATTTACATTCTTACAAACCCAAGTTAACTAGTTAAACTTATTAACCCAGTTAAGCCTTTAAACTAAACTCTAAATTACTCTTATCTACCAAAATAGCTAGTAAAACATTATATACTGTCATCATGACAAAGACTAACGAAATTAGTTATTATAAATTAGTTATGGCTGTTCCCTCTGTCAAAAGGTACCAAAAAGTGAACTGTACCGTACCACTTTTTGGGTACCCTTTCGCAAGGGTACCTAGCACAACAAAAGTTTACCAAAAGGCGAAGCAATACACGCAGCTGAATGCTATTGGTTTACAGAGCTGCACAAGCTAGGAGAATTAAATCAAAGGAAGCTCTGTTTTTGAATACACAGCTGAGACAGTACACCGTAGTAGTACATACATATAATAACGAACCATGGTCGACCCGAGCTTAAACAAACCGAGTCATCGTCTTAATGAACAGCCACAAAGCCAAAAAGAAGAGCCCTGTAGTTGTTTACAAGGCAGTCTAGAAACTCGAAACTCGAGCCGTTTCACTTTCTGACAATCGCTCTCTGCGCGTCTATGTTTGAGAGTGAAGCATGAAAAAACAAAGGAGAAGCCAGAAAAAGCAAAGGAGCAAATGATTGCTTCAGCTACCTAAAACATGAACAAACTGCCATGTTCATCTAATATCATCATCTTTTTATGAACTGGGAATGATGGAGATTAAAGACACAGATGAGAGGTTTGCATTGACTGGTCTATATGTTGCGTGTTGTTTTTGAACACAAATAATGACTAAATGTATGCTGTGTGTAGTTTTTCAGTAATTGGCAATATGTCAGAGACTGTAAGGGTCTGTACAGTATGTGTTCATATATGTTGCAAATATTAATTTATTTTATATAATTGCAGACATTACATAAGGTTATTTTGCACATCATTGATCTGCAGTTATAATCAAATCCTGTTCATAGGTTAGTAATGAACATTTTTACACCAGTATTTATATGTGTAAAGCATCTGTTTTGTGAGAAGTGCCTCTCATTTGATATGTGAACAACCTGTACAGCTTTACTTTGACATTTCCCTGATCGAGAATGACTTTCTTTCGTACACCACTCCATTGGTACCCTTTTGGCAGTGCAAAAGCAAGCCTGATAAAGGTGACCCATACCGACCCATACCATTCCGTACTGTACCACTCAGTAGAAACGGGCCATTATTAAACATCTTACAGTATGTTTAGAAATGTGTTGAGCAGGAAATATTCGAAAAAGTCAAATAAAATTTCACAGGAGGGCTAATCATTTTGTCTACAGCTGCATGCCATTGGTTACCATTTTACAACATTCTTCAAAACACCTTATTTTTCTGTTTAACAGAAGAAAAATAACCCCACTATAACCTAAAGCCTGGAAGCGTTCGATTTGTGTTCAACTTGTTCAACTCTCTTTTATGCACTGTAAACTACAAATCCACGTCCAAATGTTTACATTGTTACATCTGAAATATGGCATGGTGGCTCAATGGTTAGCACTGTCGGCTCACAGCAAGAAGGTTGCTGGTTTGAGTCCCGACTGGGCATTTTCTGTATGGAGTTTGCATGTTCTGCTGGTGTTCGCGTGGGTGCTCGCAGTCCAAAGACTGGTGAACTGAAATAACTAAATTGCCCATGGTGTATGAGTGTGTGTGAATGAGTTTGTATGGGTGTTTCCCAGTGCTGGGTTGCGGCTGGAAGGGCATCGACTTCATAAAACGGTCACACTTTATTTTGATGGTTCGTTTGTTGAATTTAAGTTTCATTGCAACTAATTCTCATTAGATTATAAGTAGACTGTTAGGTTGGGGTTAGGGGTAGGGTTAGTGTAAGTTGACATGTACTTACAAAGTTTCTTATAGTCAGTTAAATGTCTGTTGAATGTCAGCATCAACAGATAGTGAGCAGACAGTCTACTGATACTCAAATAGACCATTGAAAATATGGGTGACCCATGAAACATATGCTGGAATAGTTCATTCTGCTGGCGGTTCATTCTGCTGTGGCGACCTCTGAAATAGAGACTAAGCAGAAGGAAAATGAATGAATGAACATCTGAAATAAAGAAATTATGCCAAAGTCACTCTTGCATTTGAGTCAACCTTGACTTCCTAATGTAAACCTATTGTAGGAGACCTCAGCAAGTTTCCTCGTAGACCCATTGTGATTTAAACTGACAGGTCACAAACTTCATCCTGTGTGGATAAATGTCCTTGTTCGATGTAAGCGGATGTAGAGGGGCAGAAGGACTCAGAAATGCTATGTCTTTATCGGACGGGTGGGTGCGGATGATTGATGGCGGCGCTGGGGTTTTCCTCGGCGTCACATTTCCATCGTTGGAAGGCTGTGAAATGGAGCTGTCACCATGTAGCAGCGCTGATCGTGTCTGATAGAGCGGGTTATCTACACGCGGGCGGCGCACCTAGGAGGTCATATCGCATGCCCGCTGCTGCCGCAAATAGGGATGGATGGCAGTGTACAAATACTGCTTATCTGCACAGCTATCAAGACGTTTATTGTGTTTCCCAGTACACAGCCACTTACAGACTGCTGCCGTATCAGATTGTCCTGTTCGTACTTTCCAAAAGACCACGGGTATCAGCTTTACAAATTAGCACAGATACACGTTTCGAGCGGAGATAAAGGAATTGCTTTTTTGAAAGTGGTTTTTGTAACATGAAGTACAGCCTTTTTTTAGACTGTGAGCATCCTCAGATAGATTATAATGCAACATTTAGGTCCTGTGCGGTTGATAAAAGGTGTTTGTTTTGTTTTTTCGTTTTTTTGTAATGCACAATTCAGAGACAGTTCAACTTATTTATTTGTATAAAAAAGCTGTATTGTTTGAAAAAATTGGAATATAGCAATCAGAATGAATCATGTTGTGTTTATGACATTGCCAACACACATTTCAGATATCAGTCAGTGATGTCCACTGCAGATACCCATTGCAGATATTAGCTATGTTTCCATTCAAAATTGTGAATGAACTGGATTATGGCATAAAAGACGTACGAATAAAGCAGCGTTTCCATCCAACGAGTCAAAGTGGACAAAATTGTCACTTCCTGATTAACTGGTGCCAAATATCAACAGTAAAAACGTAATTTGCTGCAGTAGGAGAAGCTGTGTCAATCTTTTTCTTCATTTAATAAATGACTTGTGCCTCAGAAGGCAATCCTGACACGCAGTGAACATGCGATGGTGTTTGAAGATGTCATACACGGAGCACAGACGCTCTTGATTCTGGAGGTCATTAATAATATGATAACACAACTACTTAAATGGTAAGGTGTTTTAGAATGACCAAAACAACATTTCAGATGTTTTACGATGTGCTCAGCCTGCTGGTTTGTCCATTTACACACATTTTTATCATCACATGATCTCTTATAACAAAATCACATCACCTTTTTTAATGAGCATACTGGAATTTATGCGATAAAAGTGTTTGCATCGCAGTTTATGCGCATCTTTTCTTATCGAATAAAAAGTTTATCCTACTGAATTATGCGCATAGATTTTTTTAATGCGCATTTTCAAAATGTATGCGCATCATGCTGTTTCCATCAACGTTTTTTTTTTATGCACATATCCAAAATGCGAATAAAAATTGCTGGATGGAAACGTAGCTATTGCCCACTCCTAAGCTAACCTAATAACTTGTAAGAACTCCTCAAATTAATCAATTTCAGTGTTTCTACTTTCATCTATTATGACTATGAATACAAGATTGGAACGTGTTATTATTATGCAATCATTCTGAGTTAATTACTTACTAATTCTTAATTACTCACTGTCATGTCGTTTCCCAGCAGGAACAGGATGTGAAAATGACATCAGATTGACCTTGTACCTCAACGTTGTGGGGTATTGCATTTTGCTTGGAAATGAAAATCGTGTTGACGTCAGAACCCAATGTCAAGCCGACGTCAATGTCCAACATCAGACAGATGTTGTATTTTGGTTACTTTCCAAACCTAAAAACAACAAAACATCAACGTTTAATGATGTTACAGCTTGGCGTTGTGTGGACGTTATTACTATGATGTCTATCAAACGTTGTATTATGGTTGCCATACCTGACGAAATGTCAGTATCTGACGACAATATGACGTTGTTTAAGACGTTGGCTTGACCCTGGATATTGGTCACCTTCTAACACAACCTAAAATCAACCAAATATCAACGTCATTTCACGTTGTTATTGAATGTCAGAATATGAGTGTCCGTAGATGCTGGCGACCTAAATCTAATCTAATACTAATGTCTTATGACGTCGTGTGTCTGCTTGGTTCAAAACCCTGAGACCTTCACTCGTTTTAAGACACTTTAGGTGCAATTTGAAAGCTCCTTCATCTTCCGTAGACAACAAGGTTCCCCACCAATTAAAAGTCCAGCAAAATACTGAAATAAATCCTCAAAACAGACCATACACTTTCAGTGGTTTAATCAGAATATTATTAAGCTGTGAGAATATGTTTGTGTGCACAAAACAAAAGCAGAGACTTCTTCTCATTGTCAGTGTATTGTGCACATTGCAGTTATGTATTGTTACGTTTGTGTCTTTAGGAAGCACATGAATTTTCATTTTTTCGTGGCGAACTAACACTTTAAATACACACTTCACATTATTTTTTTTAACTCTCAAATACATTTTTTTTTTTGCTTCAAATGAAGGGTTGTAGGTCTGTGATTCATCACAAAGCTTTGAACTCTTTCATACTTTTTAGTTTAGAACTCTTGGAACATTTTTATTTTTCTTGTGGGGAAATTTATAATATAGACTAATATTTAAAATATAGACTAATCACTCGCTTTTTAATGTCTAATTATCCTGTTTAATCCCACCCCTTTTCGCAGCTCCCTACGGCACAATTTTGCATGCTCAAACTCTGTGACCACTGCATCACACTTTTAGTTGAGCCAGTGTTTCTACTGCAATTTTTTTTTTTCCATTGACTGTAAAAACAGCGAGAGAAATGTTACCATACTGTAGCTCCACAAACCTTTACTCAGTGGCATAATTCAATTTATTCCATAATTGCCATTGTTTTTCTTTCATTTGTCTATGTTTGAAGGCTGTGCACAAAAGAGCTTCTGTGCTCCTATTGGTCAATATGACAGTGTGATGAAACAAACACAATCTCACGCAATACGTAACTTTTTTTTGTTTTAGTAGCTAATTTGTATAAATTCAAATGATCTGATTCGTACAATTTAGTATGTTTTGCTCATCCCCCAATGCCGGTTCGGTTTAGGGGTTTGGTGCCACACCTCATTTTTAAAATGTTTTTTCTTTCTTTCTTTCTTTTTTTATACGACTGAACTTGTATGTATTTATATGAATTAGCCACTAAACTGACAAAATGTAAAATAGTTACATTTCCTCATGAGATCAGGCTGGATGAAACATGGTGTAAAGCACTGTTAAATAATCTTTAATCTTTCTTTGAGCAAATTGTGATGCAGTCCATACATGGTTTTGGTTTATCAAAAATTATAATTTTTGATTAAAAAAAATAATTTTTGAGCCAAATTATCGTTTTTTTCATATTTTGTGGTTCATGTTTTATTTATTTATTTATTTTCTCCTGGTTTATTTATGCTTTTGAAATGCATTATGGGACTTACAGTATTGGAAAGTATGAAAAAGTGACTTTTATTAAAATTTTTAGTAAATTAAAATGATATATTGTCTGGGTTGGTGTTGTATATTATGGTACTGTAACGATCACCAGCGATCTAACATCCAGAGATCGCTGGTACACACACAATTCACACAAGAACTACAAATCCACCATGTTTATGAACTACATCCCCAGTCATGCAACACACACACTCACCTGCTCCAAGTCGCCACTGATTAGACTCTCAGCTGAAGCCACTCACCACTGATTCACAGAATATTTAAACTGCACAGAAACACTCACTGAGTCTTGTCTACTGTTTAGTGGCACTACAATGTGGTTTCCTTTGTCTTGTTTTTCTATGTGTTTTTGATCCTTGCCTTGGTTATTTATATATTCCTGTCTGCTGCCTGCCCACTGACTATGATTCTGGACCGTCTGTATACATCTGTTTTCACCTTTTGACCATTGCTTTCCTGACCTTGCTAATAAACCTGCATTTGGATCCGCACCTCTGTTGTCAGTGTACAGGTACAAAACCATGCAATAAACTGCCAGTACAACTTTTTCTCTCTCTCTATATATATATATATATTTTTTTTTTTTTACTTCTACATTATATTATTTCAAACTGCTAAAATGTCGATAAAATGCCACTTTGTTAAACTGTGGAATTAAATTTTCAATATCAAAAGTCCCATAATTCAAGATCAAGGTCCCATAATGCAATTCACAAGCATAAATAATCCAAAAATACACAATATGGAAACTGTTCATTAACAGATGTTTTACATGTGTCAAATGGATTGTTCTAAAGTCCAAAATGTTGTTTGAAATTCTCAAACAAACTTGTTTTTAAAGTGTCTCGATGTCTATACTTTTTTTTTTTATGTAAGATGGTATGAAAGAAAGCATTTCAGAATAAAATACACATTTTCTCATTTAAACATTTATATTTTGTATGTATTATTATTTATACAGTATATTTACGTTTCATTCTCAGTCCTGTCCCCACAATCACCTGGAGGAAGATGAGTGGAAACATTCCAAAAAAAGCCCGCCTTCGCAAATCACAGGCTGTTCTCGAGATCCCCAACATCCAGCTTGAAGATTCTGGGAGTTACGAGTGTAAAGCTGAGAACTCCAGAGGAGGCACCGCTTTCAGAGGACACCTGCAGGTCTATAGTGAGTACAGAAAAAAACATGTCTGGCTGATCGTTAAAAAGGACAGTTCTGCATGCTTTATGCTTTTAATATATATACGAGATAAGAGAACAAAAATGAGCAGGATGAATCACTTTGTGGTGCTCCTCATTTGTAAGTAAGTGATAAAGGTGTCTACTAAATGAATAAATGTAAATGAGCAAGTGGAGAACTGATAATGGTGAAGCCAATTCAGGTTTGTCCTACGGACATGAATGATGCTTCAAATCATGTGGGTTGTTGGGAAGAGATATGCTGTTGCTTTCCTATTGTGATTGTGCTAATGATCTTTGCCTGGTGGATGAAAATAACTGCAAGCATTCATGTGAAGGAGGAACCTTCATTTGTCTTACAAAGCCCTTATAAAGCCCCAAAAAGCGTTATCTTTGAGTCAGGGAAACATGTCATGACTATGAACGAGGTGGCATTCATTAGGTGTCATTTGCTCAGATATGTCGTTTTCATTGCAAAGGTGACATTGCTTGAGATGTGTTTGTCATGACAACTTGACATTATCAAGACAACATGACTTCATGTTCATCAACTACACTCTAAAAATCTATTTGTTGACTTTACTCAATGCAATGTAATGTGTATTTTTATAGCTCATTTATTGTGTATGGTCATCCACCCAAAAAGCTTTACAATCATGGAGGGTGGTCTCTCCACACCACCACCAGTGTGCAGCATCAACATGGATGATGCGACGGCTGCCACAGGACAACAGTGTCAGTGTGCTTCCCCCATAAGTCCAAAGACATGCACTGTAGGTGAATTGGGTAAGCTAAATTGTCCGTATGTATGAGTGTGAATGAGTGTGTAGGATGTTTCCCAAAGATGGGTTGCAGCTGGATGGGCATTCGCTGTGTAAAACATATGCTGGACAAGTTGGCGGTTCATTCTGCTGTGGCGACCCCAGATTAATAAAGGGACTAAGCTGAAAAGAAAATAAATGAATGAATGAATCTTAGAGTTTATCATTTCCGCCTAAATGTTTGGGTTTTTTTTCACGTCACCTCATACTTCAAAGGATCAAATCATGACCATTCAAATGCTCTATAGCAGTGTTTCTCAACTGGTGGGTCGCGACCCAAAAGTGGGTCGCGGGAACATTTTTAGTGGGTTAGTGGAGTGTGTGTAAAACATTAGTTTTTTACTTATTTACCGGACTTTTATTTTGAAATGTGTGTACCGTACTTTTATTTTGAAATGCGCAATCATACTTTGTAATATTTGTATAATTTGATACATTTTGTCCATTGAAATCAATAAAAAAATTGTTTATTTGTAAGTCTAGGTGATTTTCTTATGATTTATCTGTCACTACTTGTGTATGTAACAAATAAATACAAATTACTTCATTATAATTCCTAAAATTAAAATATAGTTCCTAAAAATTTGGGTCGCGACTTGATGACCATGTAAAAATGTGGGTCCCGTGGCCAAACCAGTTGAGAACCACTGCTCTATAGTATCTGACATGTCCCACCCCCTTCAAAATGCTTCTCATCTGCCTTTCATTTGATGAGCTTGATCCCACTCTCACTGGCAGAGCTGTGATAAAAACAAACGCTATTGGCTGTTTTTGTAAAAGAGGAGAGGCCACTCTATGTCCCACCCACACTTCATTTTTTTCTGTTTAGATTACATCAAACATCGAATACAGATGCACATTTCAAAGTACTTCACGGGACCTTTAGGTTGCTCTTGCAACTACTCATAACACCATAATGCCCCTGTTTTTTTGGGCAGATAAAATCTGCTCCTATTGTCATCAGAAAATGTAAAAAGTCTAGTTTAACAAGAGTTATTCTTATTCATACTTTGAAGTAATATGTCACAGTAGTGTGGGAACAGGTTCCATTGGGTTCATTCCTGATTAGGCTCCTTCATAAATTATTCCACCGGGCACCATCTCTCTCTTCTTTTGGCATAATTCTTCCTGGCCTTTATGACAGAAGGTATAAATTTAAGCAAAGTTGGCCAGCTTACATTTTTGTCAAAGTTTTATGAGGACAAAATGGCACTGTCCTGAGAAGACTTTGGTCCAATAAAATTTTAGAGGCTAGTTTATCATTATGCCTGCTTGTGTAGCTGAAAAGGCTGTATTTTTGACCCACATATTTCCCCTGACCCACTGTAGCTTTGATAGGGGCCTCATACAGGCGTCCGGGGCCTCCATTCATCTTTCCCAGACTCCTCTCTCCTTATCCGTTCGATAGCGTTCGTGACTTAGATGAAGTGCGTTATGTCATAAAAGTAAGTGTATCAGCGGGCCACAAGATGAATGCAGTGTCCTGGTGATTTTATGAAAACCTGGATTTAAGAGGTTTATGACTGTCACTGGGATTTATGATTCATCACAGGGTCTGGATGAACAAAGCTTGACAAAACAACAGCTGTTTGTCTTATCCGTCACAACAATGTCCAAATATACTTTTATTGTGTTCTCTATGTCGTCAGTAGTTCAGTACGTGTGTGATGAACTGTGCTGCCACTCTCCATGAATCTTCAAGTATTTTAAAGAGGAACTGAGGACCTGTTCGCACAAAGAATACAATAAACATAATGTGAAATGTTAAGTTAAATCAATAGTGTGATTTATACAGAATAAAAGCTAAAATCATAAGGTTACATGCACTTTTGTACCAATTTTATAGCTGATACACAAAACATATTTAGGCCTGACACATAAGATTTATGTATTCTGATTCCATATAAAAGTTGCAAACAGTTTTGATTCTTTCGGCATAATTGAACTAATATACTTTGTGATTGATATTTGTTAGTCAAACATAAATAAAAACAAATAAGAACAAGAATTCTGTAGTGATATTTAGGGTTGGGTACCGAAACCCAGTGCCATTATGGCACCGGTACCTATGTAACCGGTATGGACCAGACCGAATCAGCATGTGAATTTCGGTGCCTAATTTTGGTGCCTAATTTCAGTGCCTAATTTCGGTGCCACAGGTGCTGTGACAAAGACATAAGAAGCATTAAGGGGTACATCAAAGCCACACATAGGTGCCCGTTGTGTCACACCATCACTTAACATTTAATTCTAAACAACTTTGAGGGTTACGGACATCCTCTGCGATGTTAGGCGTTTGTTCTTGTTGCTTAGGAAATGCACACAAGTAGACAACGCAGTACAGTGCATCCAGTAAGCGACTCCCTTCAGAGTCATCAACATGCATGTTCCCGTTCATCAAATTTGCTTAAACTAAGCATTCTAAAGTATGGCTGTATTTTACAAGCAAGTATTCTGACACAGCAACGTGAAGCAGAAGCTTTACAAAAGTTGCGCGTAAGGGGGGAAACACGTCGAAGATGTAAACATCTTAATCAAATTACTGTCTTATTCAGATTAAGGCAAATCATTAGATTACTGATGTCCATGTAAATGTAGTCCCAATCCCCAACCCAACCCAATTAAAGACATTTTTGTCAAACAAAAGATTTTTCTACAGTCGTCCGCCAAAATTTTGTGGCTCAAAAGTATCGGTTCAGGCACCATTTAGGTACCGGTATCATTTTAAAAGTATTGATTTAGCACCGGTATCGAAATAACCCCAACCCTTGTGATATTAGGGCTGTATGATATTGCAAAAAGCTGACATTGTGATATTTTGTATTTCTGCAATACATATTACGATATGAATTTAATTTCACGATATGACTTACAGTAAGGCGACACGGAGGTGCAGTAGGTAGTGCTGTCGCCTCACAGCGAGAAGGTCGCTAGTTCGAGCCTCGGTTGGGTCAGTTGGCATTTCTGTGTGGAGTTTGCGTGATCTCCCTGTGTACACATGGGTTTACTCCGAGTGCTCCGGTTTCCCCCACAAGTCCAAAGACATGAGCTACGGGTGAATTGGGTAAGCTAAATTATCCATAGTGTATGTGTGTGAATTAGAATGTCTGGATGTTTCCCAGTGATGGGTTGCGGTTGGAAGGGCATCCGCTGCGTAAAGCGGATTAATAAAGAGACTAAGGGACATAAGAAAATGAATGAATGAAATGAATGATATGACTTAAAGGTGCAGTAGGTGATTTACTTTACTCATTACTATTGGAATGTGAGCAGACTTTCAACCAGCACAACAAAACACGTTTCTAAAGACAATCACCTAAATGTATTTATATGTATTTTTATATTCTGGGTAAGGCATAAAAAAAAAAAAAAAAAAATCATCCAATTAAATATTGTCGGGCCGATAATTCCCATAATTCTGATAAACTCAAATTGTATATGAGCAAATGTAGATTAGTACCACTGCACATCTCTTCAGATGTATGCATCGCAGATGCATACTCACCACACGTTCATGTGCACAGGAGACATTCACATACAATAACTTGCCTAATTGACCTATTGACCTTTAAATGTCACTTTAAGCTGAATACTTGTATCTTGAAAAATATCTAGTAAAGTATTATTCAACTCAATTCATCTTTATTTTTATAGCACTGTTACGATGTAGATTGTGTCAAAGCAGCTGAACATAGAAGTTCTGGTAAATTGAAAATGTTTCAGTTTAGATTTCAGAGTTAAATTCAGTTTAGTTCAGTTCAGTGGGGTTTAAATTTCACTGCTGAAAGTCCAAACACTGAAGAGCAAATCCATCGATGCGCAGCTCCACAAGTCCCGAACCAAGCAAGCCAGTGGCGACCGTGGCGAGGAACAAACTTCACCAATTGACAAAGTGAAGGAATAAAATCCTTGAGAGAAACCAGGCTCAGTTGGGCACGACCATTGCTCCTCTGGTTAAACTTCTTGTGCAGAGCTGCAGTCTAGGCACCAGAGGCTGGAGAACGCTGGACGTCCATCGTGGAGAACAGCAGGTGTGAGTAGTTAACCGACGGGTTTTCAGGCTGGCCCCAGGATCAAGCAGATACTCGTTATTATGTGTTTCCATGGCAAAGATAAAATAAATCAGTTACTAGACATTAAAATTATCATGTTTAGACAAAAAGCTAAATCTTTTTTAATTTAAACAGAAATTGTGGAGAAAAAAAAACAGGGGGGCTAATAATTCTGACATCAACTGTACACATACAAATAAAAAGAGTACATTTTGGTTTCTTTGCGTCTTTAACTGACAACATATCTTATTAATGGCAAGCAAAGAGTTCAAATCAAACCAATGCATTAGAAGTTCTGAACATTCAATCTTGGCTTTTAAAAAACAGCATGCCCAAATGTTAGTCTGTCAAATTTCAGAAACCACTATGAGGCACACAGCTATGGTCTTACCTGAGAAGTGTATTCCAGACACATGTCTACTCTTACAATTTGCATGCAGCCAATCCAGTCTGCATGCTCCTCTTTCTCCGACAGATGTGATTGAAGGCTTGCCTTCAGCTAGCTTCTCTCTCAGTGAGGGTTAGCTGTCTGTCGGAGCTTGTGTGAATTATAAGTCACGTGCAGCAGCTGCAAATCGACAAACGTGTCATGGGTGAGCAATGAGTCGAAAGCCGCCGATGGGCAGGGATGTGCATCCTCTTCAAGGCTGTGGCCTGGCATTATTGTCCCTACTATGAGTCTAGAGTGAGCAATGGTGGAGTGAATGGAGGGAGGCAGTAAGTTTTATAGTCATCTTCAAGAGCTGTAATTTAAAGTTGGCATGAAATCTAAATTTGCTCTTCTTATTTTTATATATACAGTTGATGTCAGAATTATTAGCCCCCCTGCATATTTTACCCCAATTTCTGTTCAACGGAAAGGATTTTTAACACATTTCCAAACAATTTTCATTCGTTCATTCGTTTTCGGCTTAGTCCCTTTATTAATCAGGAGTCGCCACAACGGAATGAACCGCCAACTTATACAGCACATGTTTTACACAGCGGATTCCCTTCCAGCTGCAACCCATCACTGGGAAACACCCATACACACTCATTCACACATATACACCACGGACAATTTAGCTTACCCAATTCCCCTATACCACATGTCTTTGGACTTGTGGTGAAAACCAGAGCACCCGGAAGAAACCCACCCGAACATGGGGAGAACATGCAAACTCCACACAGAAACGCCAACTGACCTAGTTGGGACTTGAACCAGCGACCCTCTTGCTGTGAGGCAATCGTGCTACCACGGCACCACTGTGACCCCCTTTAGTGCATTATATTTTGCTAAGTGTTTTTTCAAGATGCTAGTATTCAGCTTAAAGTGCGATTTAAAGGCTTAATTAGGTTCACTAGGCAAATTAGGGTAATTAGGTAAGTCCATTGCATTGTTCTGTAGACAATTTAAAAATATATATTACTTAAGGGAGCTAATAATATCGACCTTAGAATGATTTTAAAGTGATTAAAAACTGCTTTCTGCTTTCCAGAGGAAACAATATAGGAAATACTGTGAAATTCCTTACTGTTGAACAGAATTTGGGAAATATTTGAAAAATTATCAGCAGGGCTAATGATTTTGACTTCAACTGTATATGGTAGTGCTCACAAATGAAGTACAGTATCTGTGCACTTTATTATTTTGTAAAAAAAAAAAAAAGAAAATTACTATCCTTAATCTTTTTATCAAAAACCTGCCCTTCCCCCTCAAAATGACTTTTCTTCACTTCTGGTCACATGGGATGCCTTATATTTGTGGCGTGCCTCTTTCTGCTCTACTTTTGTTTGTTTTTTTAAATGTATTCGTCAATTTTTTTAGCAACACCCATTTTCCAACAAGCCAATTGGTTTCCAAAGGACAAACACCCCCCAGGTTCTATTACTACTACTCATGGTGCAGAGATTGAATTGGTGTCCCTCAGTGCTTAATTTGTGAATTGCGAGGTCGGGGCAGAACAGGGCCAGAACAGATCAGGGTAACGGATCCAGCATGTTAAACCGAGGATGGAGAGGTGACATGGATGAAAGTGAAGAATGGGGCGGGGGGTGTGGGTGTCGTGGACGAAAGTGAAGAGGGTTGGGGAGTCACGGAAGAAAGTGAAAGTGGACAGGGTAGGTGGGCAGATTTCAGAGGTGCCGGATCTGGCATGTTCCTTCACGAATGAAGCCCTGGTGTCCCACAACAAATATCTTGGAATTTTAATTGATGATACACTTTATTTTAGTTTTCACATTCAGCAACTGGTGAAAAAAAATTAAAAGTGATTTTAGGCTGATTTTAGTGATTAAGAACTGCCTTTCTGTTGATGCTAAAAAGAAGCTGGTTGATGCAACGTTTATGTCCAAATTGGACTACGGTGATGTTATGTATATTCATGCTTCGTCTCAGAGTCTGCATGCATTGGATATTGTTTACCATGGAGCACTAAGTAATTTTAACCCCCTTACTCATTATTGTGTGTTGTATACTAAGTTAGGTTGGCCCGCTTTGTCCATTCGTAGGCTCAAGCATTGGCATATCTTTGTTTACAAATCTATATTGGGTTTACTCCCATCAAATCTACTAAATTACATTTGTAAAAAAAACACTGTCCTTAGCTCTGGCCTTCAGACAAAGGATATTTATTTACTGTCTGTTCCTAAAGTGCTGACTGCGATAGGAAGAAAGGCTTTTAAATATGCAGCACCTTTTGCATGGAATAATCTACAAACGCCACAGTTGCCGCAAAAGTTGTCGTTTAAAGAATTTATTTCATTAAATGTTTTTAAAAAGAGTGTATATAATTTAAAAATTGAACCACAGGCTAGTAGGTGTTTTGAATAGATTGTTTGTCAGTGTAATTCATATTAACTGTCAATTGTTTTTTGTTTGTTGTCTGTTTGACCCATGTGACATGTATACTGCCTAATGATCTGGGCCAGGGCGTTCTTGTAAAAGAGATTTTTAATCCCAATGTGCCTTTCAAGGTAAAATAAAGGTATTCATCCAGCACTGGCATACAGCATGTGGGCCAAACATGGCCCGGGTTTGGCAGAGGTGGCACCGTCTTTAAGGTTACACACATGATTTGGGCCAAATGTAAAATGTAGTATTTTGCCCAGATGTTAAAAATTGATATGTGGACCATGTAAGTTTGACCTGTCTTGACATACATTAGATTATAGAAAATAAAGAAAAAAAAAAAATTAGGTTGCTTTGAGCAAAAGCACACCCATAGTGTACCTAAAGCGCAATCCTTCATGGGTTTATCAATTTCATTGCAATCGTGACACATCAACTGGCCCAGTTTAGACCCATTTATGAGGTATTAACCTGGCTGTGACTTGAGCCAGATATGGTCCATGTTTGGCCATTGTCTGAAAGCCAGACTTGGTCCAGTCATGTACCATAATTCACTGCAGCATTTTGGCCAAGTAAAATCTAATTGTGTGGGAAAAAAATTAATTGTGTAATTTTCCCATGTTGGTTTTTGCTGAGAGATACATGTTTCTTTGTTTTGCTTTTTTCTAGAATGTTTCTGTTTAAATTGAAGAGTGATATAAGTGTTCTTAATATGGTACTATTTGTTTTGTGTTCTGAATGTTTTGTATGTCTTGCTATAATTTAGCTTCAACTGGATGTATGTCACAATATGGGGGGGAAAAGGACAATTTTTTACTTCGGTTTCAAGCCGATTTTAAGCTTTCCATGTGTTTGCCAAAAGTTACCTGCACATTTCCCTTTTAAAACAGTTGCAATGATCGGGGTACTAGAAGTAGCTGAAAATCCGACAAACTTTCAGACAGATTTGCTAAACACCACATTAGTGTGAGAGCACAGTCCCAAAGCCAGATGGGAGGTTAAAGTTTTGCGAGAGACTCTACTGACAATGAGCGAATTAAAGAACAGAGGTGCAGGCAGCTTCTCTTTGTAATGTCTAATGCAGTGCAAATTAGATCGCAAACAAACTGAGGCGATGCTGAAAAGGTGTGCAAGTGTGTGTGTTTGTGTGTGTGTGATCTACTAACAACACTTAAATATTAAATATGTTAGATATGTGGCACGGTGGTTCAGTGGTTAGCACTGTTGCCTCACAGAAGGTCACTGGTTTGAGTCCCCGCTGGACCAGTTGGCATTTCTGTGTGGATTTTGCATTTTCTCCCAGTGTAAATTGGTCATAGTGTATGAGTATGTATGGGTGTTTCTCAGTACTGGATTGTGGCTGGAAGAGCATCCGCTGCGTGAAATAGTTGGCGCTTCATTCCGCTGTGGCAACCTCTGAAATGAAGACTAAGCCGAAGGAAAATAAATGAATGGATGAATGAAGATGTTAGATAATAGTGCAGATTCAAGTAAACTGACTTCTGCAAATCTTAGTAAGTGTTGTTGAGTGATTAATTTGCATATAAAAGTACATTACTATATAAAAAGATACAATAAAATAAGCAATTATCACTAATTAACACTAATGATATACTGTGTGACTATCATGAAACCTTTTAGTGCACTTGAAGTGACTGTGAGTAAATCTGACTCTTTGTTTATATATTCAATTCATTTTTCCTCAGCTTATTCTCTATTTCAGAAGTTGCCACAGCGGAATAAACCACCAACTATTTTGGCATATTTTTTACGCAGCGGATGCCCTTCCAGCCACAACTCAGTAATTAAAAACATCCATACACACTCATTCAAGGCCAATTTAGTTTATTCAATTCACCTATAGCGCATGTCGTTGGACTGTGGGGGAAACTGGAGCACCTGGAGGAAACCCATACAAACATGGGTAGAACAACCTTCTTGCTGTGAGGCGACAGTGCTAACCACTGAGCCACCCTGCAGCCCTTACAATAGCATTATTATATAATTAAATAAATTGATATTCACTGAATCGAATCAGGTAACACTTATGTGTCTTAACAAATACAGAAACACTACACACAGCATACGTTTAGTCCTTATGTGGCTTCAAAAACAAAACGCAACACACAGTTCAGTCAATGCAAACCTCTCATCTGTGTCTTTAATGTTCACCAGCACATGCAACCTCTTATTAGAAAGTAATTCCATCATTCCGAGTTCAAAATAGTCCAAAAGGTGATGATAATAGTTAAACATGGCAGTTTGTTCATGTTTTAGGTTGCTGAAAGAATCATTTACTCCTTAGTTTTTTGCACTTCACTCTCGCGTTTGTCAGTTTCTGAAAGGATCGGATGAATTTCAATAATCATCAGCTCTAAACGTTTGCTATTTCAAATATAGATGCGTGACGAGCTCACCCGAGAAAGCTAAACCGCTCGAGCTTTAGGTGGCCTTGTAAACAACTACGGGACACAGGGTAGATTCTGCTCTTCTTCTTGGCTTTGTGGCTGTTCATCAAGATGATGACAAGTGTTGTTTAAGCGCGGGTCAACCATGGTTCATTATTATATGTATGTATTATTATGGTGTAATGTCTCGGGCGACACGGTGGCCAAGTGGTTAGCACGTTCGCCTCACAGCAAGAAGGTCGCTGGTTCGATCCCCGGCTGGGCCAGTTGGCATTTCTGTGTGGAGTTTGCATGTTCTCCCCGTGGTTGCGTGGGTTTCCTCCGGGTGCTCCGGTTTCCCCCACAGTCCAAAGACATGTGGTACAGGTGAATTGGGTAGGCTAAATTGTCCATAGTGTATGTGTGTGAATGAGAGTGTATGGATGTGTTTCCCAGAGATGGGTTGTGGCTGGAAGGGCATCCGCTGTGTAAAACAAATGCCGGATAAGTTGGCGGTTCATTCCGCTGTGGCGACCCCGGATTAATAAAGGGACTAAGCCGAAAAGAAAATGAATGAATGTAATGTCTCGACTGTGTATTTAAAAAGCCACTTCCTTTGATTTCATTCACCTTTTATACGTGCAAGTGATGTTTTCAGTAAACCAATAACGTTCAGCTGTGCATCTGGCTCTGCCTTTTGGATCTCCCATCTGTCCTGCCAGGTACGGTTTGCTTTTAGGTACCTTTTGACAGTGGAAACAGCCATAAAAGCTTACCATAGCGTACCGTACCACTCAGGCCGTTTACACTAGTGCGTTTTAGTTTTAAAATGGCGTTTTAGCATGAAAACGTTCCGCGTCCACACTAGCGTTTTACCCAGCGTTTCTGAACACATCTCTTTACACACTACTCCACTAAAAATGTATATCACGTGACCATTCGCGCACTCTGGGCATGCGCATTCAAGTATAAACAGGAAGTATGTGTCTCACTCTGCATTTGGTTATTGTTGGTTATTGTTAGCGTTCTAAATAGGGCTTACGGCGCTTGAAACGCGAGCGTTTAACGAGTGCTCGAACAGTAGCTTGCCTCTTGCGAATATATGCAGCTGTTGTAGTCAAAAAAGGCAGAGTTTAACTGCACAATGGTGCCTAAAACAGACAATAGTGCAAACAACGCTCCCATTTCTGTGTCCATGTTATTGTTTACAGTGAAGGCTGGTCTGCTGTCTTCCGGTGGCGTTATAGTCATGTGATAGGGGCTTGACAAATAAGGGAAGGATACGCAATGACCCAAAAGCCCCAATCAAGTAGCGAATCTCAGCAGCCACTCCTCCGTTTTCAGATGTCTCCGTTTCCCCCATCCCCACTGAGACGAAGCAGCAGCTTTTTAAAATGAAAATGGCCTCTCCAGCGTTTCCAAAACACTCCGTTTTTGGGGCTCGAAAACTCCGACGTAGTGTGGACGGATGGCGTAACCGTAGCAAAACTTATGCTTTGTAAAATGAAAACGCATTAGTGTAAACGGGGCCTCGGTGGAAACAGACCATTAGTGTGTTTTGAGTGTTAGTTGGATGTTAAGTCTTAAGGGGTGGTTATATTAGGAGGAGAATTGGTCGTGCCTGGTTTCTCTCAAGGTTTTTTCCTTCACTTTGTCAATTGGTGGAGTTTTGTTCCTCGCCACTGTCACCACTGGCTTGCTTGGTTCGAGACTTGTGGAGCTGCACATCGACGGATTTGCTCTTCAGTGTTTGGACTTTGAGCAGAGAAAATGAAACCCCACTAAACTAAACTAAACTGAGCTTCAGCTCTGAAAACTGGACTGACATAGTTTCAATTTCAATTTACTAGAATTTTTATGTTAAGCTGCTTTGACAATCTATATTGTAAAAGCGCTAGAGAAATAAATATTAATTTAATTATATTAATCCTCATGTGGTCATCAATGCATGCTCATAGGATTTTGACACCAGTTTCTATATTCCCCAGATAAAATTCATAACTCTGATTGCCTCTGAAATGAATAGTACTTGCCATCAGAAGAAATTAAATGATTTGTGGTACAGTATCCTTAGCTCCATTTATAACCTTCAATCTGTGTTGTCTCATAGCAGATGACTATTATCATGCTAAAATATGTAAAGTTCTATTATTGAGCAATGAGTAAGTGTTTCCAAACATTTGACTGGTGTATTTTTTGCTTAGATGAAATGCAGAGACATTCCTCTTCATGCTGAGCACTAAAAGGTCCACCGCTTTCAGAACTTTGCTGCTCGTCATTTTTAATGAAAACACTCCCCACTGATCGTCTCATCCATATTCATGCAAAAGGACAATGCGACACAGGCTACCTACAAACTGCATGTTAACAAAGTTTTATAGTGTAGGAACAGTTGGAGCAACAGTTGGATGTCAGGCATTTCTTTCTATTAAATGTAACATTTGCAGTTCACAAATATATTATCAAATGTTATATCAAAAGTTTCATGTTATGATTCAGTTATCTGTATTGCAAATACAGTTGTTTAGATTCTAGCAAATAAAGAGGACTGCGTATATGTCTTGAGCCATTTTGTTCATTGTTCATCTTTTTGAGTTGTTATTAATTCTTTGAGGCGGCATGGTGACTCAGTGGTTAGCACTGTCACCTCATTGCAAGAAGGTCGCTGGTTCAAGTCCTGACTGTGCCAGGTAGCATGTAGTTTGCATGTTATCCCAGTGTTGCCGTGGGTTTCCTCCGAGTGCTCCGGCTTCCCCCACAGTCCAAAGACATGTGGTGTAGGTAAATTAGGTAATCAAAATCAGCCATAGTGTACGAGTGTGTGAATGTGAGTGTATGGGTGTTTCCCAGTACTGGGTTGCAACTGGAAGGGCATCCCCTGCATAAAACATATGCCGGAATTGGCAGTTTTATTCCACTGTGGCGAATGAATGATTCCTTGATGAAACTTTAACCTCTATAGAACATGTTTTGGAACACCTTAATGGTTTTTTTATGGTATCTCTACAAAAGCATCCTGTTTGTACTTTGTTTTAAAGAGTCTACATCAGGAGTATTGATAAATTATGTTTGCACAGAACCATCAAAATGAATTTTAGCAGATATTCAGATAGTCTACTCTACTGATTTGCTATTTTCACATTTAAAACAGGCAATAAACAATAATGTTACTGAAAAAAAAGTCACTAAATCACAGTTCATTTTCTATAATAGAATGGGTATAGCAGGTAACAAGTATGCCATGAAGATGCCACAATTAACATTAAGGTGTAAATATATGCAAGACAGGGACAGCGTACCAATGAATATGACAGACAGACAGACAGACAGACAGACAGACAGACAGACAGACAGAC
>CAIGQQ010033860.1:5166679-5176418 GCA_903798035.1 Danio albolineatus
GTTTAAAAATATGTTTAAAAAATACTATTTTCATTATACAGCACTTTTAGGGCCCACATATATGGCTTAAAACTTTTTTTGGTTGATATCTGAAATTTTACTAGATAAAATGTTTTAATTTAATTATTAATATATATATATATTTTTTTTTCCAATTTAGCAAATACATGTAATTATTACAATGGCTAACCATATTTACAGTGTTTTAAATTATTATTATTTGTCTTTGTTTTAATTGAAATGTAAAAAAAAATATATGTTTTCTATTAAATTTTCCTTATTTAGTCAAGCAGCAAATCAGTCCATTTCATTGATGCATCTCACTTTTTCATGTTTTCAGCAAATGGAACAGGTCATTGTGTTAGTCATGGTATCAAATTAAGTCCTCTTCAATTCCACCATCACTGAGATGCCATCTCTCTCTAAAACACAGAGAACCATCAGTTTGCTCGCCATGAGTGACCCCTATGTATAAAGGGATTGGACAATGAAACTGAATGTATCGCCACAGTCTGGGGTTACCCAAGTTCCTAATCAAAAGAATAAACAAGTTAATCATCCGAAAATAAAGCATCTATTTCTCAGGTAAAAGTTATTAGAAGTGCGTCTAGAAAGATCGATGATCAAAACTTATCTGCCCGTATGTATCCCATTTTTTTAATCTGCTTTGATGAAATAAAAGACAATCACGATGATCTCGTCTTTAGAAAAAAAAATGTCATCAATAATTGCAATTAATTTGAAACAGTGAATCTCTTTTTTGTGATTTACCGTCGTTTTAGATGCTTTTATAATATATACACATGCTCATGAATCCTTCTAGAATTTTGATAAAAGTCAAATTTGATCTGTAAAGTGTAGTTGTTATATACACAAACATTCTGTAACAGTAAACTGTCAGTCATGCCTCTATAGTCTCATTGCCACATGCAATTGCAGAAAGAATATGAACAATATGTAATGCTTATCCAATTTTCCAAGAGATTGTGATTCACTGAATATTTCCCATCTCTTTCCTTTTTCCCTGCAGCTGCAAAAAAAAATGCTTGTTTAGTTCTCTGAAGAGACAGTCAGAAGGAATTTGTTTATTTATTTATCTATCCTTTGGATGTATTTGTGACAAATGCTCCAGTTGCTAGTGCCTATGGGGAGAGCTGTCTTGCGTGACTTAGTCTATTGTCTGTTATAAGCGTGAGCACATATTGCAGTGACATCTTACACGGCTAACAGCAGCCTTCTTTCAGATGAGCCATGGCTGCAGGCTGGCTCCAGTGCTGGCACATCCGCATCCAGCCACTGCCATGCTGCTCATACCCTCCAGGCCAGAGAAGTGGGCGTCCCGGAGTGAACCAGCAGGGAGTCATCGCGTCCCAAAGACCTCTTAGTATTCAAAAACTCCCACTTAAAATCATACACTAAGATTCCTGGAAGTGTTGTGTCACACACAAAGCAAGTGTGCGCATATTCATTACCAAGAAGACACCAAAACCCTGAACTCCAGGCTTAATAAAATCATTCATAGGTCCCGAGTCTCTTAGCATGGAGGATGGGGGTGTTTTGTGGGGCCCCTTGGCAACTGTACAGATTAAAATGTCATCTTTTCTAATGTCACCCGTAAAAAAACATGCAACCTTTGACTAAACACTCCTGACGAGGCCTGTCAGCATGAAGCTATAGGCCCCACAAGGCTCCAGAAGCTCTGCAGACATCATCACTTTTAGCTCGTGTGTTTAGCTCCGCTCACTTAAAAACCACCACACAGTGTCCTCCCCAAGCACTGAGTGCATGTCCTTGAGAAGCTAAGGCCTCTAATGCACTCTCGTCAGATATAAACATCAGTGTACAGAAATGGCCATCTTTTAGGTAACATTTGCACAACATCGATCTAACAGAAAACTGAACAGTTACATCCACTGCGTTTTGAAAACACTCCATGTCTATACAAAATATTACCAAAATGATCTGCATTTACACATTCACAAAAATGACCAGAAATGCTGTATTACATAAGTGTAAACCTTGTGGAGCTAATAGTTCAATTCAGTTCAGTTCATCTTTATTTCTATGGCGCTTTTACAATGTAGATTGCGTCAATAGTGAATGTAGATTTGTGTCAATAGTGACTGAAACTAAAGTTCATTTGCAGTTAATTTACTGGCCACTTGGGGCTGGCTCCAAAAGGGAGTAAATCCCCATTGACACCCATGTTAAAATGCTCAGATTTGCACAAGGAAAAAGGTGTTTATAGCCTGGTGCAAAAAAATAGTAGTATTAACCATCATGACAACTGTAAGGGGGTAAATTGTTTTATAACTCGTTGGTTTAATGTATATTAAGCCTTAACATTCTAAATAACTAAAGGCATGGCCACATGTTGACTGGTATCTGCTACTCACCATCAAATCACCTCAGCTTAAACCAGCAATTGAACTTGGCATATCTGTTGTATTTATGCTTTTGTTTTAAGTGTCTTTACACAGTTAAATGCCTTTTGGGGTTATTTCATACAGTTATGAAATAATATGGGATACCATGTACAATTGGAAGCACAAATGCTGTATTACAAATGTTAACCTCATAAAGCTAATAGTAACTGAAACTGTAATTCATTGACTGGCCACTAGGAGCTCGCTCCAAAAGGGAGTAAATCCTCATTGACTCCCATGTGAAAATGGCCAACTTTACTGCAGAAAAAAGGGTGTTTAAAGCCTGGTGCAAAAAAAATATTTTGGTTTAAATAGCTAATATTCATGGCAACTGTGAGGGGATGAATTATATTATAACACATCGGTTTAATGTATATTAAGCCTTAACATTCCGATTAATTAAAGGCATAGCCACATGTTGACTGGTATCTGCTGATTATCATCAAGTCACCTCAGCTTAAACCAGCGGCTGAACTTGGCATATTTGTCATATTTGTGTTTTTGTTTTGTGTGTCTTTACAGATTTGCGTGTCTTTACATAGTTGATTCCCTTCGTGGTTATTTCATACAATTATAAAATAATATGATATACTGTCTATATACAATTGGAAGCACAAATGCTGTATTACGCAAATGGTAACCCCGTAAAGCTAATAGTGACTGAAACTGCAGTTCTTTGACTGGCCACTTGGGGCTGGCTCCAAAAGGGAGTAAATCCTTATTAACTCCCATGTTAAAATGGCCAACTTTAATGCAGAAACAAAGGTGTTTAAAGTCTGGTGCAAAAATATTTTGGTGTAAATAGGTAATATTAACGATTAATTAATGACAACTGTTGAGAGGGTGAATTATATAATAACTCATCGGTTAATATATATTAAGCATAAACATTCTGAATAATTAAAGCTATAACCACATACCACAGAAAAAAAATAATAATAATATATATATATATATATATATATATATATTGCAATTCAATTTTTTCCTAATATGCAGCCCTACATCATCATTTTAGAAAACAGATTAATCAGGTTAATATACCAATGTAATGTCTGATTTAAATAGATTGCCCTAGCATTCTACAGTGACATCTTTACTGGTGATGCATTTAAATCCACAAGGGTGTGACAACCCGTCACTCAAATGGAATCCACCAATAGCATTGCAAACATCTGACCAAATTCCATATAGGTAAACTTGAAACCCATCCTACTTTATTTATTTATTTATTTATTTATTTGTTTATTATGAGTAAGTGAGTGAGTGAGTAAGATGTTTAAGATGTTAATAAGATGAAAATGATCACAATAAGAAAAGTCTACAAGAATCGGTTCTCCACTTGATTTACTGTAATATTACAAAATCTGTATTATTTATTTATTTATTTATTTATTTATTTATTTATTTATTTATTATGAGTGAGTGAGTGAGTGAGTGAGTGAGTAAGATGTTTAAGATGTTAATAAGATAAAAATGATCACAATAAGAAAAATCTACAAGAATTGGTTCTCCATCTTACTTACTGTAATTTTACAAAATCTGTATTATTTATTTATTTATTTATTAATTTTACAGTAATTAAATTGGTCAATATGTATTTTTTTTTTTTTTAAATAGCTGATGTTATCATGAGCCAACTTGCCAACTCAGATATCAGAAGAAGTCCGATTTGTAATTCTGGCATTGCCTAGTAATTTCATATCACTCCAAATTATGACATTTCTAACACATTTTCATGTATATGTGTGTGGGTTTTTAAGCTTGATTTTTTCTTTTTATTTGCTTATTTTATATTTATTATATATTTTTAGATTTCCCGCTGCTTTAAAATCAGCATTAAACAGCATTTGATTCTGTGACTTTAAAAGTTACCCTTTGCTTGCGTCAGCTTGTTGTGAGTTCCCCACAGACAGATTAGACATTTAACAGTAATTATCTTCAAATGTCCTTGTGGAGGGCTGAAATATTTTATATCGTTTGGCTTAGAATTGTTTTACTTCTGGTAGAATGTCACACATAACAATAAAGCTACTCATTATGAACCCATCATTCAAAACGACACCAATGTCATCATTACAATCATTCAGGAAGCCTTTATCTCCCTTTAGAGTCACACAAACCTACTGTCTCTGAATACTGACCTGATATTTTATTAAGAAATCACTTCCGTTATCCATGTTTTACTGCTATTGTGAACTTTGTAGATTCATGAATTGTGCTAAAAGCCAAGATAAATGGTGTCATGTAATTAATTACAAAACCGTGCGCATGTCATTAGTCAGCAATTGATCGGTGCAAGCGTAATTAAATTGGTGAGCGAGTGTGTTATTTAAGCATTTGCATATCACAAATTGATTTGTATAGTGCTTCTCAGCTTTTTTTTTTTCTATTCATTTAAACATCTATAAAAGTGTTTCTGCAGACTGTTTTTATCAAGTGTGATTATAATAAAAATTATTGAAGTTAATTAATTTTTACCATTAGAGGCTGGCTAGATTTACACGCTGTGGCCACAGAACTGTGTTTAAACTCTTTATATAAGTGCTTTTTGCATATTAGGTCTTCTTTAAGAGTTATTTTTCAGTTCACACAAGTGATATTACCATGAACAAATTTACCTTTTTACTATACTAATTCAAGTGCAAGTCTTTCATTCATTCATTCATTCATTCATTCGTTCGTTCATTCATTCATTCATTCATTCGTTCATTCATTCGTTCATTCATTCATTCATTCATTCATTCATTCATTCATTCATTTTCTTTTCAGTCCATTTATTAATCAGAATGAATTGTCAACTTATCCAGCATATGTTTTACACAGTGGATGCCCTTCTAGCTGCAACCCATTACTGGGAAACATCCATACACACTCAATCCCACACACATACACTAATGACAATTTAGCTGACCCAATTCACCTATACCACATGTCTTTGGACTTGTGGGGGAAACCGGAGCACCCGGAAGAAACCCACACTAACACAGGGAGAACATGCAAACTCCATACAGAAATGCCAACTGACCCAGCCAAGGCTCAAACCAATGACCATCTTGCTGCGAGGTGATCATGGTACCCACTGCCACCACCACCACCACTCAGTGCAAGTCTTCATACTTTTAAAGTGATGTTCAAATATATTGACAACACAACCAAATTAGCTAGCAGCTAGCTCTCTGCAACTCTAGCATGGTCACCCACTGAAGCTAAGCAGGGCTGCACCTGGTCAGTTCCTGGGCGGGAGACCACATGAGAAAGCTAGGTTGCTGCCAGAAGTGCTATTAACCTGCGATCTGTGTGGGTCCTAACGCCCCAGTATATTGCTCTACACTGCTCAGTGAGTGCTGTCTTTCGGTTAAACCAAGTTCCTGACTCTCCATGGTTGTTAAAAATCCCAGGATGTCCTTCGAAAAACTAATTTCCCCACTGATGCGGATGACTCCTAACCATCCCCATATCATAACTGCCTTCATCACACTGTCTCCTATCCACTGATCAGCTGGTGTGCGATGTGCAGTCTGGTGCAATATAACCACCGTTGCGTCATCCAGAAGGATGCTGCACAGTGGTGGTGGATGAAGAGATTCCCCCAAAAATGTGTAAAGTGCTTTGGGTGTCCAGAAAACTGCTACATAAATGTATGGAGTTATTATTATTTTTTATCTTTCAACCAACATTTGACAGCAAAAGTGGGCATTGTTCATAGTCCAATCATATAAAATTTAAATGCAAATGTATTTAATGCCATTTCAGAATCAGAATCAGTTTTTTTGCCAAGTGCGCTTCACACACAAGGGATTTGCTTTGGCTACAGAAGCTTCCAGTGTACATAAAGTGACAAGTGACAACACAGAATAAATATGAAAAAAGATTATAGACATTAAACAGAGATGCAGTCAGTCCAAAAAGATCTGGATGTTGAAATGTATGTACAGATTTGTTATAAATATACAGGTTATAAGGTGCTGTGTACAAATGCGTAAGAAGTATTGCATTGTATATTATTATAAGGTGCTGTGTACAAATGCGAAAGAAGTATTGCATTGTATATTGTTATAAGGTGCTGTGTACAAATGCGTAAGGAAAAGTATTGCATTGTATATTGTTATAAGGTGCTGTGTACAAGTGCGTATGAGAAAGTATTGCATGTTTATTGCACAATAGGAAAATATTAACTGTTCATGAGGTAGATGGCCTGAAGAAAGAAACTTTTCCTGTGTCTGGCAGTTTTTGTGCTCGGTGCTCTGTAGCACCGGCCAGACGGTAACAGTTCAAACAGGAGGTGTGTTGGGTGCGAGGCGTCCAGGGTGATTTTTCTAGTCCTGAAAGTAAACTTTTAACCTGAAAGTAAGTTTTAAATTAGTGAAGACACATTTCAGGCATGTCAGAATTAGTTATTTAGGGAGACAAAAGATTACAGTTAGTGTGCTCTTAAATCTTTTAAGACCTTTTACATTAATTAGCTACAGTGCATCCAGGAAGTTTTTTTATTTTTTTTTTTTATGTTACAGCATTATTGGAATAAATAAATGTAATCCATTTTGGAATAAGGCTGTAATATGAAAAAATGTGGAAAAAGTGAAGCGTTATTAATACTTCCCGGATGCACTGTGCATTACACTCTACATGAAAGCTAAAATCTTGTAATAAAAGTGCAATTTAATGACAAAATTTCCATTTTTGGGTGATCTGAGTTTAACTTAATTTATTATTATTATTTTTTAATAGCGTCAGCTCCCATGTTCAACACCAACCCTG
Source organism: Danio albolineatus (assembly GCA_903798035.1). NCBI lineage: Eukaryota > Metazoa > Chordata > Actinopteri > Cypriniformes > Danionidae > Danio > Danio albolineatus. The sequence goes on from CAIGQQ010033860.1 coordinate 5,173,867, forward strand.
TCAGGCTCATTGCAACCGTTGGGAAAGACGTGTCTCTGGAGTGCCGTCCTCGTGCATCACCCAAACCCAGAATCTCATGGAGGAAAAACGACAGAAGAGTGCAACCCAGCCGAAGGTAAGTAAGAGAGTCCCAGCTGAAGCGCAGTTTAGCTCCGTGACCGAACATGTTTTGCATGAAACTGTGATAATTATCAGGATTCGGGATGAAGCAGTGGCAGTCCACTCCTAAGGGTCTGTGTTTTTAATTGATTCCAATTAAATATGCCCATAAACACGCATACATTTACATGAATCTGTGTGCTCAGGGGCTTTAATCAATGTTCTTGTCCAATGATTACCGGTCTCACGCTGGGTTTAGCTCTGCTGAGGTGCGATGCGGTGACAGGTTTGTTTGCACTCTCACAGCTATTAGGCTAGTTTGCAATGCAAGGTTGCATTGTGATTGATGTCATGCTGATTTCTTGTTATTGTCAGGTTCATTCTTATATTTATATATATAGCAGTTGCCAAAAGTGATATCAGGCCTGGGAAAAACACAAATTTTGTCCTTTATTTTGGCCAATATATTGATATTTGTATTGATTTAACTGTATTGTCTATACTATATTTAATTTCCAGTGAGAATTTTTTTAAATATATAATATCTAAATTAAATGTAACCTATGAAATATATAATATATAAAGAAAACAAGATCAGTTTCTTTGGAACACTGGGTTTATTAGTATCACAGTCTTCCTTGTATGTTTGTTTTTGTCATGTGACCTCCACCATGTGTTCCTTTGTTCTCGTTCTCGCAATATCATTATGTTCATCACTTTCACCTGTGTTCATCCCTTGTGTGTAATTATCGTCATCATGTTCCTGTGTATTTATACCCCTTTGTTTTATTCGGTCTTTGTCTGGTATTCTCTCTGTTGATGTCTGTTTTCACCCAATGTCCTTCCTGTGTTTATCCATGCAAGTGTTGTCAATAAATATATGTGTTTGATAACACTGCCATCCTGTAGTGCACCCAGGCATAACAATTAGGTGTTTTAAGAAAGACATATGTTAATATTTATTGTATTCTATGACAGGACTAAGGCAAGGCAAGTTTTTTATATAGCACATTGCAAAATCTGTGGCAAATTTAAAGTGCTTTACATAAACAGAAATAAAATTTAAAGTATAAGAAAATAAAAATAAATAATAAAAAAAATTATTAAAATGTGTTAAATGTGCCATTTGTGATGCCATTTCTTTCTTAATTTCAGATTTTCATTATTGTATCAAATAAATCTTATCATTTGTAGTGATTAGATCTTTGTAGTCAATACACAAAATGTTGCTTCCTTAACCAAAGTTAAACAGTGGTGTAGGGTTGTCTAAAAATACTTTTTATTTGTTTTTTGTTACATACATATATGCATGCATACATACAATCATACAGTTATGTTTTTGTAACAGAGACATGCATATTAAACGCAAACACTGAAATGCATGACGTCATTTTTGACCTCTGAAGCCAGAAATACAAATAGTAATTTTGTGTTTTGTTTTATTACCACGAAGTTATGAAATGGAAAAAAATATGTAAATAAATGGCCAAAATTACTTATTTCATGCTTATGGAATCTGAATGAATGTTCAGCAGAGGCATTCAAAAATAGGTATAGTGAGAGTATATATTTTCAAGACAAGCACGTCATGGTGGTGCAGTGGGTAGCACAATCGCCTCATAGCAAGAAGGTCACTGCTTCGAGGTTATTTGTTTATATATCTTACTTTATATACAGCTACTCAGCTAACATAAAAATGACTATCATAGGCTTGCCCTCAAGGCTCTGATTGGTCAGCTAACAAAATGTTCTGTGATTTGCGAATTGGCTCCACGTCACCACATCACCCGTCTATGCTTTTGCGCTGTGTAAACAGTCCAGTCAGAGCAGCTGTTAGCAGCATTAGCTGCCTGAATCAGACAGAAAATGAAGAGCCCACAGCTCAGCCTCATGCCTGCTCTCTAGAATAACATCTGACAAGTGTCTTTCACATATATGCAGAATAAACATGTGTAAGTAATATAAAATGTACTCATATCTTTTGCACGTTTGTAATTTGAGATGTAGAACAAAGGGAAAGCGGCCACAAAGAGAAACACTGCAGTGCTGCTGAAGATTCTGGGTGTTTACAGCGGTTTGACTGATAAATTTGTATTATTATGAATTTGTAGCTAAATTGTTAGTGGTGCCAAACAGCATTTCCCATAGTTTACATCCTTGTTCACGTCCTCGCTACAAGATACCATTAACGCTAGAAACTGTGCCTGTAGTTGATCAATTTTAACAAATAAAAATACTTACAGATTGTGGCTCACAATCCACAGCTTCATCGGTTGGAGTTTTTAGCCTAATCCAGCACTGAACTGGGAGAGATTCTGGAAGTCCTCCTTTGTCAAATGCTAGAGCTATATCTTTTTTAATAAATCTCTGGAACATAATTAAATGAAACCATAAGCACTTCTGGAGACACGGTGGCGCAGTAGGTAGTTCTGTCACCTCACAGCAAGAAGGTC
>CAIGQQ010033860.1:5227211-5242689 GCA_903798035.1 Danio albolineatus
TCTTAGAAAGTGGATATTTGACCGACAGTCCCAGGAGGTGGAGATGTTTTAGAAGCTTCGAGAACAAGCCTGAAGACAATCCACACTGATGCCAAAATCAACCCAGGCTCATTGCGGTTATGCACCTCTATGTACATTTCTGGAGAGAGCAAAATATGTCCCAGGATCTATGATTTTTTGCAGATTTTGTTTTCGTGAATCCACCGGAAGCCGCTGTGTATGTTTTTTTTCAGATCTCTAATTTCTCTCCCTTCCCTTAACCCAACCAATAGTATTTTAAAAAGCACCAATTGACCTGCTCACTCCCTTCCCTAAACCCAACCTCAGTGTTTTGAACAGAAATCCAGAAAAAGAAAAGCCCTTTACCACGTTTTCAGATTTGACCATATTCTCACCCTGTTATTTACTTGTTTGTTTTATTTTTCTTTTTTTGGCTTCTGTTTTTGTGATGGTTGCGCTTCCTGGGCTGCTTCGGTAGTGCGACTGGAGATGACTTGTCCCCCAGTCTCACCGCCGGACCGACTAAAAGGTGTTATGTGCAGGCTAATGTGAGATGCATCTTCCAGCTCCCGTCCCCTTCTTCCCAGGGACGCACAGCGAGCACACACTGGCATAGTGGGCATTTTTTTCCACCCGGTCCTCGTGTGCGTCCACCTTTCTGTTTTTGTCTTCCTGCATTCTGGAACCATTCTTCACTCGACCCGAACCCCGTCATCGCAATCAACTCTGCTCTGCATATCAAATCCGCCCACGTATGCATCAACCTAGCGGACACACTGGTAACAGCGGAAAAGCTGTCCACATGCATGTAAGCAGTCAGCTGGTAAGCGAGAAGACAAAATGCAGCTATATGTAGCTCTGTAGCGCTTTCAGAATGAGCCTGTGTTGGCCAAAACTGTAGGGAGTCCCAGTACAAGACCTTGTTGTGCCCTTTGCTCAATGCGGCAGGAATCCAATGCAAGAGGGGAACACCTAAAGGATTTATTATCATGCACAGAGTGCTCCGAAACAATGAATAATCAGGAAGGAAATCAATATTTTTTTTTTTAGAATGAAGCAGTTGGGGATAAAGCAATTTGAGGGCATAATAAAACAGACGCTCAACCAATTTTCCATTGTTTCGATGGCTTAAGCTTTCGATTTTCCTGTTTATATTCTTGTGTAAAAAATGCATTCGCTTCTCCAAGTTCTTTTTCACTAAATTTGCTTGAATGTAATGCATTGTTCACCACCACCGACACTTGAGTTGTTCTGGGGTTTCGAATATGATGACTCTGTGTAGAATGATAGGTACGTTAGCTTCCACACTAGAGCATTACAAGATTCTGTTTCACAGATGAGGGGTTTTTACATATAAAACTGTTAACTGTCATCCTAAACCCCAGATAAACAGAATCCTTGGTTATCTGTACTGGTTATCTGTACTTGACACACCTCAAACTATGAGTACACCTATTCATTGTCTTCTACATACAGCTGTCAACATTGCCAATTATACATTAATTTGTATCTTTTTGGGAGCATGTTGTATTTTGCACTGTCTGTATTTTCCACCGTCGCTGTATTTGCATCTGCATTTTGCACTGTCTGGAGCCAGCACCTAAGCTTTTCACTCATCATAGCACACGTTCTGCTGATGATGTGACAATGAAAGTGATTTGATTTGATCACTTTAACACTGTTCATACTATACCTGGGGTTAACAAATAAACCTGGGTATTCATTAACAGATGTTTCACACTGTACATTACACTCGTATATTTCAACCCATTTCTGGAGAGCGCCAAATACATCCCAAGTGCTACGTCACTTTTCATTTTTTGGCTTTTGCTTTACCTCCTATCTGGAACCATTCTTTGCCTGACTCGAACCTCGTTGTCACACTCAACTCCACTCTATGTCTCTAAATCCTCCGATGTACGAGTTACTGGACTACTTAGCTAGCTACTGGACAAACAGGTAACAGCGGAAAAGCCATCTACACTAAGGTAAGCGGTCAGTTGGTAAACACGGAAAGAAACAGCGTCAAACCGTAGCGTTCGTTTTAAAGACGTTCCTCTGGCTACATAATTCAGAATCTGCAGAAATGTATATAGGGCAACGTTTTCAGAATGAGCCTGTGTTGGAATATTTGGTGTGTCGTTGTTTAGACGAACAGCAGGTAACCTTTTTAAACAGCATTACACACTGCATCTACTTGCCAGTTATCAAAAAAAAAAAAGTCACAATTTTGTGTTAAGCCTTGCGAGATGTGCAAAGGCAAGAAAGCAAAGACAGAAGTACAAATAAATGAAAACAAGTAGCAATGGATGCCATCTTACCATCTGCTGATCCTTCCAGGTTGCATGCGTTCCATCTTTTAATACTTCCTAAATTTGTCTCACCTACTACACTTCTCATTACTGAAATTTCTGATTGGCTGTCTGTTGCCAAGTGTCCAGTACCAACACGCGCAAACATCACTGTTTCACACTGAGCAAATTTAGCACCGCAATGCAGGGTTGTTTAGGAAAATGTGGTACTAAACCCCACTCTGGCGCAGGGTTTCATAACCCTGGGTTAACACCACTTTCACATCACAGGTGTGAAACATGTCTGTACATGGGGATAAAACTGTTGTTTATAATGACAATAACCTGAGGTTAAGTGTAATGTGAAAACCCCAATAGAGGTCAAATAAACTGCAATTATTTGGCACTACAAACTCCAGCTTATTTGCATTCACACTGCCACTGGATATTCTTTGGCTGGATTAAGGCCCAATTCTATTTCTTTAAACCATACCCCTTCCCCTTGGCCCTTGGAACAGAATGTGAAGGGGAAGGGCTTCAAAATGTATCTCTATGAAATGGGACACCACTACAACACCACACGCATGTCATCACGAGCTCTTACTTCATACGAGGTTGACGATGGTGACTGCTGTAGCTATTCCAGTTGCATAATTTTTTGGTATTCATCTTCTGGAAATCATCGAAGGCAACGATATCATGTCATCATAATGATATATTGTGGCAATAAGCTCGTAACTGTACTGTGCATTCTATGTAAATTCAGCCCCTAGACTGTTCCGACAGGGTATTCGAGTGTCATCGAGTGACAGGTGTAAATGTTTGTTGTGGGACTGCTATACAGGAGTTATTACTATGGATTATAGACAGTAAAATTTTGCATGTTTATTGTTTATTTACGAAAGCATGACTGTAAAACATGACCAATATTATGAATATATTAAAACATATGCTTGTTTGTTGTAAAAGTTCTTAATAATGGCATACAAATACTATCTCCTGAGTATTTGTGTATGCAACCATGTTGCTGTTGTAGATGGTGTATTCTGGGAAAGTTTTGTACCCTATGGTTTCGTGTGTGGTCCAGGAAAATCTCAGTTTAAAGGGCTATCTATCCCTTCCCCTTAGCCCTACGCTTTCAAGCTAAAGAGAATTGAGAGTGAGTGGAAGGGCTAGATTTGAGATTGGGCCTAAGTGTGCTTGTTTTGAAAGTGAAATTCAGTCTTTAGCTCCTTTTGTGATGGGTTCTCTTTTGTAACACTTTAGTTTAAGTATTACTACAGTTAATTCCTAACTATTAGCTTATTACTTAAATAATAGTAAGATTTTGGCTGTTTTTTATAAACTAGGATCTTATCCTACTTCCAATACCTAAATCCAACTACTACCTTGCTAAATATAATTTTTTTCAAAGCTAAAATTCTTAGTTAATGGTTTGTCAATAGCAATAAATGGTGGCTCAGTGGATAGCACTGTCACCTCACAGCAAGAAAGTCAATGGTACCAGCTGGGTCAGTTGGCATTTCTGTGTGGAGTTTGCATGTTCTCATTAACATGGGTTTCCTCAGGGTGCTCTGGTTTCCCCCATAGTCCAAAGACATGGGGTATAGGTGAATTGAATAAACTAAATCAGCCACTCACATATGTGTGGGAATGTGAGAGCGTATGGGTATTTCCCACTACTGGGTTGCAGTTGTTAGGGCATCTGCTGTGTAAAATATATGCTAGATAAGTTCCGCTGTGGTGACCTCTTATGAATAAAGGAACTAAGCCGAAGGAAAATGAATGAATGGATGTACTTTTAAGTAAAATGTAAACATTTCTTCACACTGAAGTGGTGAAAATATAGTCTATTTCTTATTATAATGTTTAGCCTACAGAATACTAAGAAGGTTGATGAACTTAAAAAAATGAACTGCATACTTTACTGTTCAGCTCTTACTTATTACTGTACTGTATGTCAGGGGTAGGGTCAAGCTAGCTGCCAAGCACAAGCTCTGCAGAACTTAAAAAAAAAACGATGGATAATTCTGGCAATTTAAGCATCTATCGTGTTTCCCATCTGTAAAACTTTTTCATGGAAATTGATTCTAAAACGGTTCAGATGCCAAGAAGAAATAGAGAAAGTTTTAGAGTACCTCTATGGAAATAGACTAGACGAGAGTCAGGATTTAGGGGTATCCAAAAGTGGTCCAGTGGAATAATTCATGGGGTATTGATCATTAACTCGAAAGAGTGTGGCGCTTTATCTCTGCTTAGCATTTAAAGAGATGAATAATAAAAAAAACTAGCAAGAACCCACAACACAGTCATGAAAAGAGCTCCTATCACAAAAGATCTACCAATATCATGTTAAAACATTTAATATTATTTCGAGAGTTCACACTTAGCTGATGATTTGATATAAGCTATTTTGGCATGCTGTCCCGGGAGAGAGCCCTGAGCTCAAGGGATCCTCGAGCCCAGGGCTCCCTCTCATTTATAGAGCGAGAGGAGAGCTTGAGCTTAGGTAGCTCTCAAACTCCCCGCTGCAGCAGCTAAGGGAAACACCCGAGGAGGAAGGGAGTTAGACCAGTGACTAAATTGTTAAATCTGTTATGAATTATGTATATCTTTGGATGGTGGGAGGAAACCGGAGGGCCCGGGGGAAACCCACGTGGACACAGGGAGAATATACAAACTCCGCACAGAAACGCCCACCAGCCTGGCGAGGACCAGGGCTTGCAGTGTTCTTGCTGTGGAGTGACAGTGCTAGCCACTGAGCTGCCGTGCCACCCGATCTAAGAAAAGGAGGAGAAGGAGGAGGAAAGGAGGGTTTTCTTCCATACGAAGATAGCTGTGGACTGGAACTGTGGTTATTTATAGTAGAAGGGGAATCATATGATTGGGAGATCGTGATTAGATAATGTGCGGCCAGCCGTGGTAAATCATAAGCAGTTGTTTCAATCCTCTCGAAATTAGTTTGTAAACAAACTTCACATAAAACAGACAGATTGAAAATTTTTCAAAATGATGGATAATGATTATTTGTAGCACAACCTTTGTATTATATATTACCATAGTCGGAAACCATCCGGAATTTTCTTTCAGGATCCAGGCTACATTTACATCAGACTTTAATGTGGTGGTTGTGATCCAATCACTGCAAATGCATTGTGTAATGACTCACTTACCCAGACACTTACCGTTGAAACCTTGGAGGACAGAGTCATTCTCGAGCAATATAATTCTCTCCAAACTCAATTCTGGGCCCTACAAACTTTGTTGATACAGCGAATCGATCGTAATCAATTCAAGAGACCTTCCACTGCCTCCTTCACCTAGAACACACACACCAGAGGCCGTTTTAAAAATATACATCACATTTATTTCAACTGTTACAGATCAGCCTTGGATTTTGTCTACAGAGGTGTTTGGGCACGACAAGTTGAGTCCAAACCCTTTATCTCTGGTTCATCCAGACAGATTCACTGTTGCCCAGCAACCCTGCTAGTTCTCAAAACCCACCGAATGTAACAAAAAAAATGAAAACAGACGTTCAAAAACTTGGACGCAGCCGACCGAAACACACCACTGTTCCACATGTTTTTTGTTTTTGTATTTTTTTTTGAGTCTCTAAAGGTAACACAATGTACAAAAAGCAAGTCTGGAAATAGTAAGATTTTCGGCACTATAAAAAATGTTTGTTTTTTTGTCTGCGTAGTCTCCACACTCTCCTCTTGTTATTAAGAAAACAATGCACTTATTTCTACTGAGCTTACTCTGCGTTGCTTGTCGGACAGCCAAAGGGTCAAATGGATGCAGTAAAGGGAAGCATCAGGTGCCTTAGCAGCTTCCAGACGGCAGTCCCTACAAAAAAAAACGAATTCATGGAGATTTCAAACAACTGTCTCTCTGCACTTTGTACAGCACAACACTACAATGATATCCCAAAGAAAAATCTAGAAAGGAAAGAAGAAAACTAAAAAAGTTGGAGGCATTTCTTGATCCTTGGAAAAGAAGCACATCCCTTTGGCTGATCCCCTTAGGTCCTGTTGATGGTACAGGCCGAAGCAGGCAGTCTGTGTTGAGGAGGGAGAGCCCATCCCCTTCAGACAGGGGGTGAGTGGGTGTGGTTGTTAGAAGGAAGGCGGAGGAAAGTTTTAAAGGAACAGTACATGACTCAGTAGCCTCACAAGGGAAAAGAAGGCACCATTAATGAGAGGAAAAGAGCAGTCCATGCCAAGCCTGGAGGTGGATTCTGGACAGAGAGCTGCCCATTCTTTGCACGCACTCCTGGAAGAGAAAAATAAAATAAATTAAATTAGATATGTATGCAGTACAGATGGATATTGTACAAAGAATGCATCTGTATGTCATCAGTTCATATGTGGGTTGTAGAAACATACTATTATTTGTTCTTCAAATACAACTGAGACCTTACTTAAGAGTTTGTTTGCATGTCATAGATTGTATTAGCAATCAGAGTGGTTGACATGTACCTAAAATGCCCATTAGACCATCAAACAGATAAAGTAAACCAGTTTAAAGGCTAATTTCATTCTTTAATTAGCAGTAAAAGCAGTTTGAAATACTCTTGCAGCAGTATACACTTAGCAACCATCCAAATGCTGCTAATAGTAGATGTGTTATTGAAAATGTAAGCATGTGCTGTGTGCAATAACAACATAAAGCAGAAATGATAATGGTGAGAAAACAGTAATTATATTGGCATAAAACAATAGTGACAAATACAATAAACAAAGGCTCATTGGTAAAATGTGCCCAGGGCTACAGTTTTGAGAACCAAGAAATATGGGTATTAGTGAAGGGAAGTTCGGATCATTTTACTGACATTTGAGTCTTATTTATTGAAATGAATGAATCTTTTTTCGAGTCATTTCATTCAATTTCAATCAAAACGTTACAAGATGCTTCCAAACACATCTACAACTAGCCCAATTGTTGATCACACTACAAACAAGTCATTACAGGAATGCTACTATACTAAGAAAAAGAAAACAATTCTTGTAATGCTTTGTCTATTAACTCTGATCACCTCATTCAGCATGTCTTTAAATTTGAGACGTTTGTTTACCTGACACTGACAGTCCAATATAAGCTCAACCAATGCACACAGTCTGAGCCGAAAATATCTAAAAGTTCTGAGTCGTTCAAAACCGAAGACTCAATAAATGAATGGATCAAATCTTTTTCTGGCTCTAAATGCACATGATTAGCTTGTGTCATTCACATGATGAAAGAACGACTCAAACCAAAGACTCAAGAAATGAATGAATCAAATCTTTTTCTGGCTCTAAATGCACATGATTGGCTTCTGTCTTTCATGTGATGAGCGAACGACTCAAACTGAAGACTCAAGAAATGAACGGATCAAATCTTTTTCTGGCTCTAAATGCATATGATTGGCTTCTGTCATTCATGTGATGAACAAACGACTCAAACCGAAGACTCGAAAAATTAATGGATCAAATCTTTTTCCAGCTCTAAATGCATATGATTGGCTTCTGTCTTTCACGTGATGAAAGAATGACTCAAACCGAAGACTCGAGAAATAAATGGATAAAATCTTTTTTCTGGTTTTAAATGCACATGATTGGCTTCTGTCATTCACGTGATGAACGAACGACTCAAACCAAAGGCTCAAGAAATGAACGGATCAAATCTTTTTCCGGCTCTAAATGCACATGATTGGCTTCTGTCTTTCACGTGATGAACGAACGACTCAAACCGAAGACTCGAGAAATGAACGGATCAAATCTTTTTCTGGCTCTAAATTTCAATTTCGTTAGTGTAATATGTGTAGTTCTCCAGCGATCTGCCAGGAGTGGATTGCTGGTAATCATATCACATGTTAGCTAAGTATTTCCCTTTTAAAGAAAACAAAGGTAGTCAAAGGCTGCTGAACCTCTGTCTGAAAGGCACTTTTGATCAACTATATTAAAAAAATGGTATTTTTTTTTCCTCGTTGGAGTAGATATGTGTATTTTTTATAAAAACATGAAGCTTGGACAACTCAGCTTCATAAATGTTGTTGTCACGTGACTTGCGGTGTGCTAGTGGCATTCTTTTTCAACTAGGTGTGCCTGGAAAGCATGAGCGCGTCACGTGCACGACACTCCCAATATGTGCGAGCAAGCCATGCGAACAGTGGCGGATTTAAGCTTGGTTTATACTTCTGCGTCAACGCGCATGCAACGCGCATTGTCGTGCATTTATACATCTGCGCGCTGTATGTGCTGCTCTGTAATAACACTTCCAAAATGCTAGCTGGCAGTGAGGTGTTTATGTTCCTCTGTGTCGAGTTTCTTCGCTGGCGTTTTTTCTGAACACTACCTTAATGAACAAGTGGCTCAAACTCGCTCATTTTGAGGTGGGAACCGGCGGACGTGCAACAACTTTAATTATAAGGCACAACAAAAAGCAACAGTTTCCATCTAGAGCTCCTTCACGGGACTCCACACTTGTAAACACTCGCTCCATCGGGCTCGTGTGACTCTCACGCCCACCCACACTCGTCAGTGCGACAAGCCGACCAATCACAGAGCTTACACTACGCGTCGTTTCGATGTGTAGTTACTTTATTTGAGAGGTGTGCGTCAGTGTCGGCGACGGCCACGACGACCACGCGCAGGCTGTGCCGAGGCATACGTGTGTGCTTGACGCAGAAGTATACATCAGCCTTTAGGCATGGCTAACATGACAAGATGCTAGTGGCCATTCACATTTGCCGTCTTTTGCATGCACATGTTTGTTATTCTCTTTGTGCAGCTGAAACAACGCTGAAGAAAGCAAACTATTGCCTCCTGGTGTGAATCCTGGTTGTTCACATGCACGCCGATAAAATATGTGCCGCTCATGCGCTGTGAGACCAGAGTAACAGTCTTTCATCTTACTTATGACACGAGGTGTCGGCTCACAGCGAGCTGTACTAGTTGACAAAAAAGAAGTTAATATGATGATGATCTTATTTTGATTTAGTATGGCTATAGAAGCAGAAAGGGTGGATAATGAGGCAGGGAGGAAAGACTTCATAACACTATCTCTGCCTTGAGTCAAGACGAACAGATAATTCTATAAAACATAAATATTTTTTGCATTTTATAGAATTGTCAAAATTAATTGTATATGGGTTGGTTCGCCCAGGGTACCATTCAAGCTAGAACCGTTGCTGCGTGCGAATGTATTGGAAATAACGAACTTGTGCGATCAAAAGATGTGATACGTAAATGGTCCTTAGTTAATAGTCCAAGCCAGTGTTTCTCAACTGGTGGGTCGCGGGAAACTTTTTTAGTGGGTCGCAGAGTGTGTGTAAAACATAATTTTTTTACTTATTTTGCTTATACCGGACTTTTATTTTGAAATGCGTATACCGGACTTTTTTTGGAAATGCGCAATTGTACTTTGTAATATTTGTATAATTTCATACATTTTGTCCAATGAAATCAATAAAAAATTGTTTATTTGTAAGTATTGGTGATTTTCTTATGATTTATCTGTCACTACTTGTGTGTGTTAACAAATAAATACAAATTAATTTATAATTCCTAAAATTAAAATATAGTTCCTAAAAATTTGGGTCGCGGCTTGATGACCATGTAAAAATGTGGGTCCCATGGCCAAACCAGTTGAGAACCACTGGTCTAAGCCATAATCCAGTGTGTGTGGGTAATAACCTTGTTGTATAAGCTTTAAAACTGGTGCACTAGTGAACTTTAAACTAGTGCACCTTTGGCATAACCTTATTTAGTAGCAGCAGTTTTGTTTAGTGCAGAGTTGAGAAGCATTTACGATTAAGTAACAGTGACTAATTCAAGCATGGTTAGAAGCGAAAATGGCTGCATCCCTAATCTCATTGATGCCTAATATCGTGCAAGAACCAAGAACAAAGCACATAGTGGTACAATGCAGTACTCAGTGATAAATTGGATATCAATTTGAATTAAATAATGTAGAAGGATAAAGAAACAGACTCAGGGGCTAAGAGTTTCAGCCAAAACAGAATACTATAAATATGTTTTGTCTGTTCGGTTTTACGAATACACCGCTTTGGGAGTAAAACCACATTACATTTGAAAGCAGGTTTTAAAGCGGACATCTTTGAGAACGCTGCCATCAAATACTGTCCTGGCATACATAATGCAGTGTTTTTAGCTGTTTTTGCAGATGTGGAAATGCAGATTGTTCTTGTATGTGTGAATGAGGCTTAAGAAGAGCGAAAATTAAAGTTTGATGGGAGCCTGAGCAACTTCCTTTAGAGGTTCGAGCTGAATTAAGCAAAGAAAGTTGTGCAGAAGTAAAAGTGGGAGCCACTGAGCTTCTCCGCAAGCATTATAATTACACGACGGAAAGAAAACAGTTCTTGTGAATAATAAAAAATAAAGAGAGTTTGCTCTACAACGGCCCATTAGTCCTGGTTGGATAACGATGACAAACTTAAAATCCGTCTTTCCCTTTGATAGTGGAAATTTAATTGGCTGTGTAGGTGTACGAAGCGAATGTAATTAAAGAGGAATTAAGTGAAAGCAGTCAAGCCTGCTGCCATATGTACACATCTCTTAAAGCTCCCCTGAAGTGTCTTGGAATGTGCAGCGTTCTACGGTGTGTTTTGTCGTTTCAACTCGAACACAAAAAACAGGGTGGAGCAGATCAAAAAGCTGCTCACATTTCAGAAAATAGCCAATAGCGATTTACTTATATCGCAGCTCTGCCAACAACATTCACTGAGTTAAAGAATATGACAGACACAGACTTTAATAGCAATGTAGAGTCTATGTGACTATTTCTCCAATAAATAAATAAAATAAAATTAAATAAAATAAATTCAGCATTCAGAATATAATTAAAATGGATTCAAATGTTTTTGTAATCTGTGCTGACTCCTATATAAGATCATCTTTGTGTTATTATGTCTCTGAACCATAATAGACCAAAAGTTGTATGCAATTCTATGATCTTCTAAATGCTAGTTGTGTCACTGTTTTGGAGCGCAATAAGTTAAAGATGACCTTGAAACTAACATATTGATTCTGACACTCCAAAACTCCCATTTTGAGAACATTTACACTCCAATGTGGCACAGATTGGATATGAACATTGATTGTGTAAACAGGAAAAAAGCACATTGATTCAGGCCTCAATAATGTGTGGGATTTAATCATTTTTACTATGAATCATGGATTTGTTTCTGCCATTTAATCAGACAGGCCAGATATTGACCTATCGATGCAAACCATACGCCATTGAAAATCAGTTGTGAATGATGTTAAAATTTCAAGTCCTGTGGGTTAATTTAGTTCCACCCTGTACCTGACCAGATGTAACCTAATAAACATTACCATGAACAGCACCTACTGTTCCTCTCATATGAGGTGCACCAAAAACTATTTATTTTCTTGTGTATCAGAAGAGAAAAACCATTAAGCATTCTGAGTTTATGCATTTAAGCAGCATGTTAACAAGTGAGGTACACAGCGTGCAACATGTTTAAACAATATAAAAGAAAGAATGTAGAGTCAGCATGTACCGGACTGAATCGGAAACAGTCTAGACTGGCTTGCACTTTCATCGCACCAGACGTAAATATTATTCTACCAGCTGCATTAAATACAGGTGGGTCACAGTGATTGGTTTAGTTATTTATGTACATACAAAGTATGGAATTGCTGTAATAAATTACGTTTCCCTCTAAAAAGAGTAAAGGAAGGGGTTGCTGTCCATGTTTAGGTCATTTAATTACAGTTACTTATAATGTACTTGCCTTGAATACTGTAATAGTTCTGTTTAAATCAATTAAGTGATGGAGAAAAATGTATATGTAGTTATTTCTGTCATAACAACTCCCTGAAAGATTTAGAATGGCAATAAATATGTATATGGCAATGTTAATGCTTTTGGTCTTGGCGGCATAGATCTGCTACGCTGCTGCTGCTGCTGCTGCTGCTTTGAATATTATGGCAGAGGAAGTACCGAGACTTGCTATTGCCAGTTTATCACAGACATGCAGTGTGAGAATATAACACACTGTTGCTACAAACATAATATGCATATAACTCCATAACAGATCAAAACACAGGTGGAGCTGGGGTGGAGGAGGGTTTCCAAAAAAAACATGCTGTAATCTTATAGCAAAGACTTAACATGTTGTAAATCCAGCAGCTCTGATTTCTCCTGCAGCAGAGATTAAACATGGCGGCACCCATCACATCATATATATTAAATAATATGATCATTATCAAGCTGTTTAAAAGACTAAATACATGTTCTTACACATATTTGAGAGTAGGAATATCAGATATCTCACAATAGAATTTGTTTGAGAAAGTAGAAAACAACATATTTGCATAAATCAGTCAGTATGTTTACATGGACACAATACTTTTAGATTTACTTTAGATTACTATAGATTTTAATACAATTAAGATGATACTCATACAACCCAGACTCATTCTGAAAATGTTTATAATTTGCCATCTCCAGAAATGCACAAAGGGGGACGTTTTCACAATGAGTCTATGTTGCAATCTGCTTGCTAAGTGTGACAACACGCGAAGCGGCTTCCTAGTCCAAGTGCTATATCAAACTGTATGGGGAGCCTCATCAAATGGTAATAATAAACGTTTACAAAGTGCTGTAATACTTTCGAAGATCATGATCGCAATATAAATATCCATGCCAAATATCTGATTGCCTAAAAGTGATTAATTTTTTATAAACTGTTGAAGTATTGGTGTTTAAGATGCAGCAAACCCACAGACTGATGTGTACACCATGATTTTATATAAAATGCACTTTAATGTGTGATATGACTAAAAAGTGGCCATAAACAAATATTTTCTCAACTCAAATGAGTAGCAGCTTGAACCTGGAAAGAATATTCCATACGTTACAGGTAAGCCACGACGGATACACATGCATAGTGTGAGAAATTAACTGTGCAGTTTAACTTGTTGCAAAATTTAAAACTAGATTCCCAAAATCACTTGCAATGACAAAAAAACTAACGATTGTTAAACGATTGCTAGCCTTGAACGGTGATGTAATGACGTTAAGTGAAGTTTATTTATAAACTAATTTCGAGAAGATCACGTGCTTATGATTGATCACGGCTGGTCCCACATTAGCTACCATATGATTTACCAATAAGATAAATCCAAGCGCACAAAAATAACCAGATTACCTTAGCTTTGTCATCTTCGCCTTGAATAATCTCCCCATACCACCCCTACTCCTCCCCCTCTTTCCTTGTTTAATCCAGGTCGGGGCAGCACGGTGGCTCAGTGGTTAGCACTGTCACCTCACAGCAAGAAGGTCACTAGTCCTGGCTGGGCCAGTTGGCCTCTCTGTATGGAGTTTAACATGTTCTCCCCATGCTCACGTGGGTTTGCCCCAGTTTCTCCAGTCCAAAGACTATAAGTATAAGTGAATTTAATAAACTAAATTGGCACAGAGTGTTTTAGTATTGGGCATTCACCACATAGGCATATTCATTCACCGCATTGGCAGTTCATTCCGCTGTGACAACCCCTAATAATCAAAGAACAGGCCAAGCAAACGAATTCGAGGGAGCTCTCGAGACCTACCTGAGCTCAGACTCCACACTCTGCCGATGAAAAGGGAGGGAGCCCCATGCTCAAGGCTCTTATGAGCTCAGGGCTCTCTCCCGGGACGGCATGCCAAACGCGCTTTATAATCATCAGCTACATGTGAACTCTTGAATTGAACATACAAAATGAAAACATGAAAGGAGCATTCAAAAAGCAACTAATATAAACACCAAATCATATTATTGTCTTATTCAGATTAAGACGAATAATTCGATTACTGATGTCCATGTAAACAGACTCACTGAAATGTGATGTTTACATGATAAACTTGATGCATCACCATGAGAACTTTAATGCCATGTATTCTAAATATTAGTCAGAATAAGAAAAAAAAACCTCACATGGGGGTTCAGCAAGAGTATTTGGAAATGGTTACGTGTGTGTGTGTGCTGAGAACTGCTTACCTGAGGAGGTGAGCACTCTGACCTGAGCGCTGGCGGCTCCTTCACCTCCTTCACTGACTGCGCGTACTTCAATGATGTATGTTCCCCCCTCAGGAAGCGTCAGGACCACTGCTGAGTTTGGAGTCCTCATGACTTGGCTGTGGCCCCGTCCCTCTTGACGCAATAATACCTGCAAAGGAGAGGGAGAAAAAGGGAACAAAGATATCAAATACAAGCAGTGTCACTGTGTTTACCTTTACAGCCACAGTTTCTGTGCGATACAAACCTTGTACCCAATAACTTCTGACTCATTGTCCCTTGCTTTCACTGGATCCCAGGATAGAGAAACATTGTTCCCCTCTTGAATCCACATCAGGTTGCCTGGAGGTAGACTTGGGGCTAGAGAGAGAGAGAGAAGAGAGAGAGATAGATAGATAACAAGAGAGAAAGATAAAAAGCTTATTTAAAAAAAATGAAGGACTGAACTGAGCAATGATTACATAATAAATGGAATATACAAATGATGTTCCTCCTCTTAAGGCCCGTTTGTGTTCAATTATCCCTTCAGACAAATGTTGACCACACAATCTGGCAAGTTTCCAGTTACAAACGTTTCAGCAGTCTAAAATAAAGTGAAACTGCTGTGATGTGACGTGATCACGTCAGAAGATATTTAATGTTCAGTGTAATTATGTGGACAAGGATTTGGATGAGTTTTGGATGACCTATATTTGTTGGCCAAAATATATAAATGAGATTTTAAATGCATTTCAGCACCTCTTTTCTACCATTCTATGCTTTTTTTAAAATTTGTTTTGAGATAAATGCTTGCTGTGGTGGTTAGGAAAGTAGTTGGTTATGTTTTTATGATTTATATAAGTGGTGTAAAAGTAACATTTATTTAACAAGACAATCTTATTTTGTCATTAAAGAATAGTTCACCCAAAAATGAAAATTTTGTTACTAATTAGTCACCCTCCCTTGAAACCTTTGTTTGTTCATCTTCACAAACACTATTTAAGACATTTTGGATGAAATCCAAGAGCACCCTCATCCTCCATAGACAGCAACAGTCTTGAGTCACATTCAAGTCCAGAAAAGCACCAAAAACATTGTTTTAACATTCCATGTGACTTCCATAGAACTGTAATCATATATATATATATATATATATATATATATATATATATATATATAT
>CAIGQQ010033860.1:5249170-5261912 GCA_903798035.1 Danio albolineatus
ATTATTATTATTATTATTATTATTATTATTATTATTATTATTATTATATGTTTCTAGAACAGCAGATCATCATTTGTGAATACTGAAGTAATGATTCTCAATATTCAGCTTTAGAAAACATGGATACATTAAACTTTGAATTACATTCAAAAAGAAAGCTGTCAGTTTAAATTCTAATACTTACAGTTCTACATTTTTTTACTATATTTTGACTTGTCAGAAAAGACTTCTTTAAAAAAAGACATATAAAAATAATAATAATAATTTGACCAAAATTGTAAAGCCCTGTGATGAAAAAAAAAAAAAAAACTGTGATACTGAGAGGTGACAGAGACACACAACATCCACCATATTAGCAGCAGTCGCACACTTCCCATGAAATCAGCCTGACACAGTGATCACACACTGGAACTGTCGGCTCCTCTGGATAATTTGGGCAGTGTGTGGGCAGTGAATGTGTAAAGGTCAGAAAAGTTTTCCATTTGCTCAGAAAGCACACAACTGAGCTTAAGTAAATTAAACTTTTGTCAACATTTAGTAACGGTCATGTGCAGCACAAAATGAGATATTCTGAAAAGTTATGACTAAGAAAGTTTGCAAAAGCACAATTAAAGTCTTCTAATACTGTGCTCACCATATTATATATTCATAAATGCCCTTATTTGCTTACATTAACACTCTCATATATTCTATGCTATGTCTACTTATCTACATATTATATATACACTATAAATATAGTTGGAAATTTATTAATTTCAATCACAGCCATATCACCCTGTAGCCCAAGACTGGTTAGTCACTGAAGCTAAACAAGGTCTGAGCCTGGTCAGTACCTGGATGGGAGACCACTGTTGAAAATGGTGTTAGTGAGACCAGCAAGGGGCGGTCAACCTGTGGTCTGTGTGAGCCTTAATGCCCCAGTATAGTGAAGGGGACACCATACTGTTCAGTGGGCGCCGTCTTTCGGATGAGATGTTAAACCAATGTCCTGACTTTCTGTGGTCAATACAATCCCATAACACTTCTCATAAAGAGTAAGGGTGTAACCCCGGTGTCCTGGCCAAATTCCCTCCATCGGCCCTTATCCATTATGGCCTCCCAATCATGCCCATCCACTCAATTGGCTCTATTACTGTCTCTCCACTCCACCAGTAGCTGGTATGAGGTGAGCGCACTGCCGCCGTTGTCCTATGGGTAGCGTCGCATCATCCAAGTCAATGCTGCACACTGGTGGTGGTGTGAAGAGACCCCTCCACATCATGAGTGTGAAGCGCTTTTGGTGTATGTTCATGTTTGGTGTATGATAAATGCGTTAAATCTACATTGTAAAAGCGCTATACAAATAAAAGTGAATTGAATTAAATACACACTTTACATTACATTCAAATATTTCCCAAATGCTGTTTTAAAAAAGATAATGTTTTGAAAGACCGTTTCAAAACATACTATTGCTTTTCTAATAACTAATTTCTGTTTTCTTTTCCACGATGACATTGCAAATTTTATATACTTTACTAAATATATTATATATTTAAATAGTATATTAAAATAAATAATAAATATAATAAAAATAAATAATCTCTCTTTCTCTCTCCTTTCACTTATGTATAATACATATGCTCCCATATTTAATAGTATTATTTTTTTATTAGTTATCTTTTGGAATTTGAAAATCCTTCCTCACAATCTTCTGCTATTATAAATAAATAAATAAAAATAATTAAATAAATAAATAAATAAACTAACAAATAAAACAAAAACAAACAAACACGAACACAAACAAACATATAAATAAACTAACAAATAAAATAAAAACAAACAGACACAAACAAACAAACAAACAAACAATACATAAATAAATAAATAAATAAATAAATAAATAAATAAATAAATAAATAAATAAATAAATAAATAAATAGCCTGAACTTATTTCATAATATATCTTTGAAGTCTATAAAACAAAAAAAAACATCACATTTGGGGCATTAATCAGCTCAGATTTCTTTTATATTTGTGATAAGATAAACCTTTACTAAAAAAAAAAAGTTAAAGCGGTGTTAAAAAAATGATAAAATAAAAGGTAAAATAAAAGTCCACTTCAAAAGGAAAATTAAGATAAAATTGTAATGAAACCACAGTGATAAAATTATTCACTTAAAACAATATACACTTTAGAAAATGTGCATTTGTAGTGTACTTAAAATTTTAAATGTATATATTTTTTTTAGAAAACCGCAACTGAATTTAGTATAACATTAATCACTTAAATGCCACATTTTGAGGTACTTAAAAAGAACATGCAATTTAAAATAATGTTACATTAAAACTAAATCATAAAAAGTTATTTAAATCATTGTTTTGATCGTGTTTTAAAGATTGATTTCTCTAACATGTATGTAAAATAACTGATTATGTTAACTCTAGTGCTTTATTCGTATTAGATTCAAAGTTACAATATGTTGAATTGTACTAACTTCATCACCAGTGCATAATTACAATTATTACAAGGCTTACGAGAGAGAAAGCTTGTGTGTACCAGTACATTTAACAGCACACTTCAACCATAATTCAAATACAAATAATAAAGAAATCACAGTTAAGTGTAAAGTAATTGCACCCTATTAGATGAGTCAGAATGCTCTTTAGTTCAACTAAATGCATTGATTTCAGTTCAACTTGCAATTAAGTGTCTAACGAAATTTCATTCAATTAACACGTAAGAAGAGTCTCCATATTAAGTACCGTTTCTAAAAGTACACTAAAAAAAACCTTGCTCATTAGATTCATTACCTTTTTTAAGGTAACTGGTTGCAGACAAATTATATAGGCTAAATTTAAACATTGCTAAAATTGCTAAATTGTGTTTGTTTGTTTGTTTAAATTCAGTCCAAATAACTGGTAACTTACCTAAAAAAATTATAGTAAATCCAATTAATCAAATTTTTCAGTGTTCAATTATTTTTCATGAGGCTGCAGTATATATTTTGTCATATTGTGTATCTTAAATTTCATATTTTAACTTCACTGTAGCGACTGCATCTCAAAACATTGACACAATATTGCACCACACATCCATCCACAGCCTTGTATTATCCGTATTTCAAAGTTTCACATACTCCATCTGTACTTTTGGACAGTGGGTTATTGGAGTTATATAAGACTATAAATCAATATAAACTGTAAGCAATAAACTCCATCAGTCAGAATCAGTGGCATCTGACCCTCACCTCCCTCCGCGGAGAACACGGTGACCACTTCGCTGAAGGGCCCGTCGCCTTTGTTGTTATAGACCCCGACCCGCACCTCAAACGGGGTCAGAGGGGGGAATGTCTCGTCTCTGTATTTGTATGTGGTGGAATCTGCAGAAGTCACCATCTTCTCTTTCCATCCACGTGTGCCGTTGACCCGGAATGCCACGATGTAGCCAAAGCCTTCTCCGTTTTGGTATTCCTCTGAGACTGGCTGAGGACAAAAAAAAGAACAATAAGGCCTGGATTCTGGAAGCAATAAAACATATGCCAGAGTAATTGGTGGTTCATTGTGCTGTGGCGACCCCTGATTTCCCCAAGATGTCCTCGCTGCAGCCTGCAGCTTCATGATGTAGTGGACTTTGTACCACCCACTAAGTTAATGCGCATGCTACTGTGACGGTTGGGTTTGGGGTAGGGGGAGGTGTAGGCGATAGTCAACTATGTAGTGGACCTTGTACCGCTCACTAAGGTAATGCCCATGCTACTTTGACGATTAGGTTTAGAGTAGGGGAGGTGTAGGCAATCGTCAACTACATAGTGGACCTGGTAAACTACATCATCAGGCTGTGGGCTGCAGCGAGGACTGTCTCCTTTTATTAAAGCTGTAGCATTCATGCAGCTTCTTTTTACCAGAGACATTCAAAGGCAGAAGCACAAAACACAGCTAAGTGTCCTGGAGAGCCGGTGTCCCTGCAGGGTTTAGCTCCAACACCTGCCTGGGCGTTTCAAGTATGCCTAGTAAGACCTTGATTAGCTTGTTCAGCTAAAATCTGCAGGACACTGGCCCTCTAGGAACAAGTTTGGTGACCCCCGGCCATCAACAAAAGTGAAACCATTAAAAAAAAAAGCCTGACCACTTCTATGTTTACAAGTGCAGACTTTTAGAGACCATTTCTGGTTATTTATGTCAGAATTTACCTGTATTTTGGAATGGATGTGTGAATGGTCTTTTCTGAAAGAAATCCAGAACGTCCTTGCCTGTGTGAACAGTGCTTTTTTAATTTACTGGTAAAGTCATTCCAGTAATTTTGCTGATATTTACTGGTATTGCTGTGTGAAAGGGGTGAAAGTCAAAGGTGAGCGAGTGAGTGAGGGAGTGAGGGAGGGAGGCCTGGATGTATTTGTATGTGATCATATTGAAAAAAAAAGATTAATAAAAAATAATAATAAAAAAAACCCCTCATCCATTCTTCAAACTCCCTCAAAATAGAAATACTCCCAAAAAAGGTATTGTTTACATGTCCCTTAGAGTTAAACAGTTGAGTTTTAGCATTTTAAAATCCATTCAGATGATAAATCATGGGCCTTCTGCAGCCATGGTGTGGCAGCAACGTTTGTTGATTATTACGTTGGAATAAGAACATAGTTCTTAGCCATATTGGCCTAGAAAATAACAACTTTTCATTTAATGGTCTAATGGAAAATAAACATCCAAAATACACTTTAAAGTGTTTCTTTTACAGCCCTTTAGCAGTCTGCAGTCTGTAGATTTTTTTATTAAAATACATATTTTTTAAAGGCTGTTTTAATTAATTTATTTTTTGTCTCTAGCACTTAGCCATAAATCTGCACAGTATTATTCATGTCTATATACTGATGGTTTTACTTAAGAGTTTTTTTTCTTACATAAATGACATTTATTATACATTTTGTAATTTATTAATGGCTATTTCTTTCACAGATACATGTGAAAATGTATTCATTTTCTGTGTTCACAGTGATAAATAGAAATACCCTAAATCTCTGAAAGAGATCTCTGTAATCTCGGTAATAATAATAATATTAATAATATTAATAATATTAATAATAATAATAATAATAATAATAATATTAATAATAATAATAATAATAATAATAATAATAATAATAATAATAAACAAAAAAACACTTCAATTTTAAACAGACTGTTTTTTTGTGTGAAAAATTACTGCATATTTAATGAAATAATGCTTCATTGGCATACTATCAGCTTTAGAGGTATGGTGATAACTATATTTCCTTTTTTAACCCTATTCACATGCAGTGTCATGCCTTTAAACAGTGTGGGAGAGGGTGGATCGGAAATTGGAAAAGGATCATAATAATACACAGCCAGCTGAGCTCTCTGAAATGAGGGTAAACGGCTGTGCAGCAGGTAATTTATGAAGACCTTTGCCTGGGTATTATCAGCCCTGAAGATGCGGTCTGGACAATTATTTGACTCCAGCACAATATCCTTCTCCTGTGTGATGTGTAAAAAAATGACTATTTCCAGGTCAGCTCAGATGTTGGCATCTTTCTGCAAGTTTTGCATCATTTCCATTTCGTCTGCTGGCGCTAGTTAAGAATAAGCAAAACTGAACTAAACTCCAATTTAAAATTCAATCAAATACCCAATTAACTGTAGTGTGGGAGCTGAATGTTAATGCAGATTCTTTTAAAATGTGCTAGAACAAAAACAATGGCATTTATTAGAGCTATAGTATTAATATCACAGCAAATTGTGAGGTGTTGAATTTCTGGTGTAAGCCCCTGTAAAGTTATAGTGTTAAAATCCCAGTGTACATTTACTGTTTTAACACTGATGTGGGTTAAATTGTGACTTTAACAGTGTGTGTTTCTGGTGTTGCCTTTCCATACTCCTCATCGGTGTTAATTGCACATACGGGAACTTAAAGTCAAACTCAATGCGGTCAACAGCGTAGTATAAAATAATTTACTCTGCTTAAGTGTATATATTCAAATGTTTTTAAAGTGTAACTTACACACTGGGCTGGTGGGACTCACATATACCCCAGAAGAGAGTGTAAATTTTAATACCTGTAGAGTTATTTGTAGACTGAACAATTTGCCCTGCAGGTGTTAAAAATATTTAACGTGGTTTCTTCAGCTTTCTTACCCATTCTGATGCTCGGTTTGAACTGCAGCAGGTCGTCTTGATTGTCTGCATGCCTTAATGCATTGAGTTGGTGTCACATTTCCTGAGGATGTCTGACTAGTATTGTATAACTAAACAACTTTGCTTTTTTATAAAATGTACTAGCAGTTTGTGTGTGTGTGTGTAATATACATTTTTAGTATACATTTATTTTCCTAAGATAAAAAAAGTCTTTACTTTTAATTTACTTGTTATGTACTTTATTTGTCTTTTGGATTAGATTTCCAAAACTAAAAGGTAGGTCAGTAAATGAAATGAAAAATTAAATTAGATTTCAAAACTCCAAACACTGTCTTATTTTACAACGTGAACCAGCCACAAACCTTCTTTTCTTCTTTTTCTTTTACCAAACAGCTTCAAAAACACACAAAGGCCTTAAAATGTATCCGATAAATAATTTCCATCTCCATATTTTTCCAGTTAAATGACTTCCTTTTGTTACGTCGGTTCCAAGAAAGAAGCAACACTAAATGGCACAGAATTACATCAAAATGTCAGAGAGTCCCAGAAGAATCCTGGAGATTTTCAGTTGTAATGAAACAGATCACTTGTGAATGTCAAGCGCTTTGATGGTGAGCCTGAACACATCAATTAAAGATGTGCTAATCCAACACATCCAAACCCAGCACACAGCCAGCGCTCGCCGGTCCTCTGTGAACCATATCAATGTCTTTTCAAAGAGTTCGGTTCAGGCCCTTGAGTAAATAAACTGTGGAGGGGACGACATTTTGCGAACGGTAAGTCAAATATCAGTTAATCTGCAGTGAAATGGATGGATCTCGATAAAATCACCTGGTTTTAGTAAACTGTAAATGGCAATGCTGTTCGCTAAGTTGAACGTTTTCTTTAAAATGTTACCATTTTAAAGTATTATTCACATGTATAATATTCATTCATTCATTCATTCATTCATTCATTCATTCATTCATTCATTCATTCATTTATTTATTTATTTATTTATTTATTTATTTATTTATTTATCTGTATGTTTTATTTATCTATTTATTATTTTATTTATTTAATTAATTAACTAATTAATTGATTTCATTATTTTCACATTTATTATTTGTTTATTTTATTTTGATTGTTTTATTTAATTTTTAATTTTACTTTATTATTTATTTTATTTAAATTTTGATTAAATTTAGTCATTTTTAATTTAATTGAAACATTTTATTATATTTTTTACTTATTTAATGTTTTATTGAACTATGTTTTATTAAATATCTATTTAATTTTAATTATTTTCACATTTATTTAGATTTATTTTATGTTATTTGCTTTGTTTTGTTTTATAAAATGTTTTCTTTATTTTTTTTTCCTAAATTAACTTAATCTATTGTTTATTATTGAAATGAAATGATATTAAAATAATGCACGTCATGGATGTATGTACTGTATCTAATTTACTTTTCTCTTTTTGCTAATGCATGCTAATGCTAATGTCTTAAGGTGAATAATTATATATATATGCTAAATATTTTGCATTAACTAAAGAATGTTCAACATTTTCATGTACTTTGCTTTCATATACTACTTTTTACATATTAATTTTGCTGCTGACTATCTGAAATGATATTACAACATAATTCAGTGCACATAGTTCATACTTTAGGTTACTTTGAAATTATATTAGTTTAATCAGACAATTTTTTTCCCTAAATTTTGTATGAACATAGACCCTAAACACAGGCAAATGAAGTTAATGGGATTTAATCAACAAAAAATAAAAATAAATAAATATATATAATGTGGTTTTATATATGTCATGTTAAATTCTGCCATCATATGAATAGATGACATTTTTACATTTTTGGAAAAACTAAAATACCATGAAATCAAAATAGATCAGAATGCAGTGTATCTTATTCCTGTGCTAAAGCTCCCAAATTATACTTGTTCTGGAAAGCTGCACACAGTCTGCTGGTCACACGAGATGATTTTGCCTGTCCAGCTGCTGACAATTTCCTCTCTGCATTTTTCAAAAGAGATTTGACACTTGCTTGATGTGTTTTTTCAGTGGAGGGAGATATCAGAGTCTGTCTGTGACACCTGCTAGGCATTTAATAGAATGCAATGCAATCTATTAAGGGAGATAGAAATTTAATTAAAACGTAAGCCTGCGGAATTAAATCTTGGGCAATTTTAATAATTGACAAACACCTGTACTCTCCTCACTTTTTGGCAGCGAATCTGTCCGTCACGCCAAATTCTGACTGATTTCCATCCCGCTTCTGAAATTATCACGTCCCTTGGCGACAGCACCCAAAACAAGATGCAGACAGATGATGGAAAAGAATACGCTGTACCTTCATGCTAAGTACTTTAGCACACACTTTTAGAGCAATGGAAGTGTGATTAACTCTCTCCTGTGTTTCCAGGAACCGAATTAAATATAACTGAATGTAAATATTCAATTCAATTCAATTCATCTTTATTTGTATAGCGCTTTTACAATGTAGATTGTGTCAAAGCAGCTTCACATGCATTATAAAAAATTGAAACAGTGTCAGTCCAGTTTTCAGTTCAGTTTAGTTCAATTCAGCGTGGTTTAATATTCACTGCTGAGTCCAAACACTGAAGATTAATCCATTGATGCGCAGCTCTACAAGACCCGAACCATGCAAGCCAGAGGCGACAGTGGCGAGGAAAAAACTTCACCAATTGGCGAAAAGTGAAACCAGGCTCAGTTGGGCTTCACCATTTCTCCCATGGCAAGACGTCTTGTGCAGAGCTGCAGTCTAGGTGCCGGGGCTGGAGATATGTAAATATGAAAGGCAAAGGCCTCTAGATTATGCTTATTTTACCAAAAAAAAAAAAAAAAAATGATCGTGCCTTGATTTTTAATTATTTAATTAGGTCAGTAAGGTTTGACTTTGCTCAGAAAAAAAGACGTGTCACTTACCATAAATAATGTATAGTATATACAGGGTTCATACACATTTTTACTACTAAAATTCAATGACTTTTCCATGACTTTCAAGTAAATTTTCATGACCCTAATCTTTCATGTAATGTCTACGTATACATGGGAAATAATAAGAAAAACAATGCATGTTTAAAGTTATTACAGCATATCATAAAACATGTAACATTTAGTTTCAATTAATCTTTATATCTATGTATAATTTATTTTGATAATGTTCACGCAGCACTAATATTGTGAGAGTAAGTGTTTGGCCATGGACAGAAAAGAAGACAACTAACCTATATTTAAGTATACAGATATTTGGTAAACTAACTTGTTACATATATTTATGTAACAAATTTCCATGACTTTTCCAAAAAATTGTTGGTTTTTCAGTTTTTTACAAAACTTTTCCAGGCCTGAAACATGCCATGTAAAAATTCCATGACTTTTCCAGGTTTTTCATGACCGTATGAACCCTGTATATAAAGTCACGGAGCAGTGGGAAAATAATTAATATTGTGTATGACTCATGAGCTTGGGCGACTGCATCCACTCATCTCTGCAATGAGTCAAATAACTTATTAATAAAGTCATCTGGAATGGCAAAGAAAGCATTCTTGCAGGACTACCAGAGTTCATCAAGATACTTTGGATTCATCTTCAATGCCTAATCCTTCATCTTACCCAACATGCTCAATAATGGTCATTACTGGGGACTGGGCTGGCCAATCCTGGAGCACATTGACCTTCTTTGCTTAAAGGAACTTTGATGTGGAGGCTGAAATATGAGGGGTGCTATCCTGCTGAAGAATTTGCCCTCTTCTGTGGTTTGTAATGTAATGGGCAGCACAAATGTCTTGATACGTCAGGCTGTTGATGTTGTTATACACTCTGCAGATAATGTACAAGAGGGTGTATTATTATGATTATTATTATGACTATGAATATGATGATGATGAGGATGATGATGATTATTATTATTATTATTATTATTATTATTATTATTATTATTATTATTATTATTATTATTGAATGTGTGTATTTGGCTTTAAAGTGACAGCAGCATAAATAAACAGACTTCCCACTTTAATGTTAAAACAAAATACATGAACAAAAAAAAAATGTTAGACCTACAGACCTACAGATTATTATTATTATTATTCTTTTCATTTACTGAATGCTCACTTGTCTTCATCAAAGTTTAAACTTCATAGAAATTAGTTAGCAGTTACTAAATAGAAAAGTAGACACTAATTAGTATTCTTTTCCCTCTAGTAAACAGCTGTTGAAATTGAGAACTGTGATTTTTTTTGTGTCATATATTAACTCACACCACAGTACAAAAGTCAAAATGACAACAATAAATAAGTTTTATTTAATCCTTTAATCCTTAAATTTATTTATGCTATTTTATTGGACATTTATTTATTTATTTCTAATGCTATTATGATGATGAGGATTATGATGATAATCACTATTGTTAATGTTTGCATTTATTTATTTATTTATTTATTTATTTATTTATTTATTTATTTATTTATTTATTTAATAATAATAATAATAATAATAATGATGATGATGATGATGATGATGATGATGATGATGATGATGATGATAATAATAATAATAATAATAATAATAATAATAATAATAATAATAATACACCCTCTTGTACACCCTCATACTCAATGTAACCCCAAACCCTGATTTTTCTTTCACCAAAATTGACTGATTCTGTGAGAATATTGGGTCCATGCAGGCTCCAATAGGTCTTCTCCAGTATGTGTGATGATCGGGATGCAGTTCAACAGATGATTCATTGGAAAAATCTACCTTTTGCCACTTTTCCAAATGATCAACAAGACGTCAAGCTATTATTTGTTGCTCTTACAACTGGAATCAACAGCAAGACTTTTGTCAGTGTATGTGTATGGTTATTTTTAATTTTATGTGTACTTTAACAACCCATGTGCACTTTAACAAACAATATCTTTGCTGGCTGAGCTTTTCTGCATGGGGTGACCAATAAATGGCAAAAAATAAGGGGGATGGTTACAAAATGTGCATCTGAAAGACTGTTGGCCAAAGAAGCAGCACGCGTGGAGCAAATGAAGTCTGCTAGCGGTCTGATACTGCATGGAATAGGAAGTAGGGCAACTGTAATGGTCCAGTCCATTGCTTCTGGTGCCCGTAATACTTTTCCTCTCTCTCTCTGCAGACACTAATGAGCAGACGGGGCGAGCTGTTTAGTCATTCATCCTGTTTAATAAGCAGCACTCAGACCAGCCGCCCTGGTTTTCCACAGCCACCCAGAGATGATTGGAGAGGCAGAACAGCAGCCGGTTCACGTGCCCCGAATGCCAAAGCAGAGCAGCATCTTTTCTAATCCACCCATATTGATTGGAGATGCAGAACCGGTTCAGACCCTAAAGTGGTTAATCAGGATGTGGATAAACAAGGTGGAGTAAAAACGGAATGTGTGCCAGAGACGCTTTGAAGTAACTAACTAGTCGACATGAAATCAAAATCTTTTTCTCCCCCCAAAATATACTTTTCTGCATAGATTATAAAAATGAATGAGCATCGTTATGATAGATGTGTGTATTTGGCTTTAAAGTGACAGCAGCATAAATAAACTTCCCACTTCAATGTTACAACAAAAGACATGGAAAAAAAAAAGTTAGACCTACCAAATGATATGTGCGACTTCTTTTCAATTACTGAATGCTCACTTGTCTTCATCAAAGTTTAAACTTCATAGAAATTAGTTAGCAGTTACTAATTAGAAAAGTAGACATTAATTAATATTATTTTCCCTCTAGAAAACATTCATTCATTCATTTATCTTCTTTTCGACTTAGTCTCTTTATTAATCTGTGGTCGCCACAGCGGAATGAACCGCCAACTTATCCAGCACACGTTTTACGCAGCGGATGCCCTTCCAGCTGCAACCCATCTCTGGGAAACATCCATACACACACATTCTCATACACTACGAAAAATTTAGCCTACCCAATTCACCTGTACCACGTCTTTGGAATAGTGGTGAAAACTGAAGCACCCGGAGGAATCCCACGCAAACACAGAGAGAACATGCAAACTCCACACAGAAATGCCAACTAAGCCGAGGCTCGAACCAGCGACCTTCTTGCTGAGAGGCGACAGCACTACCTACTGTGTCACCCCCTCTATGAAATTGGGAATTGTGATTTTTACATTTTTTAAATTTTTTTGGTGTCACATGTTAACTCAGGCGGTTCATTCTGCTGTGGCGACCCCAGATTAATAAAGGGATTAATCCGATAAGAAAATGAATGAATGAATGAATAATGAACATATTAACTCACACTACAGTACAAAAGTCAAAATGACAACAATAAATAACTTTTATTTATTCTTTTAAATTATTTATGTTTTTTTATTGGACATTTATTTATTTATTTATTTATTTATTTATTTATTTGTTTGTTTATTCATTATTATTATTATTATTATTATTATTATTATTATATTATTATTATTATTATTATTATTATTATTATTATTATTATTATTATTATTATTATTATTATTATTATTATTAATTTGTGTATTTATTTATGTATATTTATTTATTATAATAATAATAATAATAATAATAATAATAATAATAATAATAATAAT
>CAIGQQ010033860.1:5291037-5306929 GCA_903798035.1 Danio albolineatus
ATAATAATAATAATAATAATAATAATAATAATAATAATAATAATAATAATAATAATAATAATAATAATAATAATAATAATAATGAGGAATATAGATAGATCTTCAGGAGAAAGTTTTATTTCCTTAGTTTGGTTGGCATAAAAAAAAAACTGTTTTTAATTGTTTTTAAAATACAAATATTTTCAGAGTCTATATTATTAGGCCCTTTAAGAAATGATTAATATTATTTGGGATTTGCAACAGAACAAACATCTGTTGTCCAATGACTTGTCTAATTAACCTAATTAAGCTAGTAAAGCTTTAAAATTCCATTTTAAGCTGAACACTGGTATTACTTGCAAAAACCTGGGGAAATATTATGTACTGTCACCATGAAAAAAAAACTAAAAAATAAATTAGATATTAGAAATAATATTTTAAAATTGTTTAAAAAATGGGATGAAGAAATCTCTGTCTCAGGTAATAATTTTGTCCTGAACTGTATGCATTTATGTATTTATTTATTCTTTTTTTTTTTTTTTTTTTTCGGGTTTGTCCCTTTATTCTTCATGGGTCACCACGCCTGAACGGTCCGCTAACTTATCCAGCACATGTTTTACGCAGCAGCTGTTCTTCCAGCCGCAACCGAACACCGGGAACCACTCATACACTCTTGCATTCACACTCATTAACTATGGCCAATTTAGCATATTCAATTTACCCATACCACGTCTTTGGATAGTGGAAGAAACCAGAGTACCCGGAAAAAACCCATGCGAACACGGAGAGAACATGAAATCCACACAGAAATGCCAACTGACCCAGCCAAGACCTTCTTGCTGTGAGGCAAACGTGCTACCCACTGTGCCACCATGACACCATTTATTCATTTGTTGATTTATTGATTGATTGATGTATTTATTTATTTATTTAGTTATTTATTTGTTTGTTTGTTTGTTTGTTTACCTAGTTTCTTTTTTCTTACATATTATTTGTCATTTTATTATTTGTTTATCCAATACTGCCCACTAAAAGCAACAAGACTGAAATAATGGTTTTCATTACATTCCATGTCAAATAGTGAAAGTTATACATTACACAATTAAATTAGGGATCATTTAAATGTAATTTCTGTGAGAGTTTGATGATTATTTTGCAGTGAAATACAGGATCGTAAAAAAGGCAATCGTGGAATTGTAGAAGCTGGTAGGAATTATATTTATTATTTTTGGTTTATGGAAATGTTTAAATCATGCAGTTGTCTGCTTCCCTCACACTGACTATGTTCGCATGGACATCAGTAATCTAATAATTTGTCTTAATCTGATTAAGACAATAATATGATTAAGGTGATTACATGAGTTGCTATTTGAATGCTCCTTTCATGTTGCTCCTTACATGTTATAGTGCAGTGATCCTCAACCACCGGGCCATGGACCAGTAACGGTCTGTGGATCAATTGGTACCGGGCTACACAAGAAATCATTAATTATTTCCATTTTATTTTTTATCTATGATTTAATCGTCTTTATGATCTATTATCTGAGTCTGAATGATTATCTTAAAAATTATTTTATTTTGAAAAATGACCACATTCTCTTACTTACATCTTGGTTACTTGAGCACCCAAATTTAACCACAAGCAGCAAAATGAGTAAGAAACAGACATCTTTAGAAAGTTACTTTGCTATAAGGGGAAAAGGCCCAGTGAAGGACCCACAAAATGCCAAGGAATGGAACTGCCAACTCATTTGTTAACAAATCAGGTGAATCCACCATGGCTATGCATGGAAATCAACTGATGGAGATCCCAAATGACGGCGGCTTTTTAGGGCCCGTTCGCATATCATGTCTTTTCTAGAGTTTGCACAAGTTTGTTGTTTTCATTGGAGGTGACAGCTCACACCTTTCAGACCAGACGCACTCAGTTGAAAGAATCCTACACCACCAGTCATGTGATAAAATTTAACCAATCAGCTTCATTGGTCAGCTTGTGGAATATACAGATTTGGGTAGGAAAAATTATCTCAGACAAACACAGAACACCCAAACAGCGCAGTGCTTTGTAATGTATTCCATACATAAAACTTGTCACAGAGTGAAAGTGATGTTTTGTCAGCTTGTCCTCCTCTAAGAAAACGGTTGACGGTCATCTAGCAACTCCTTTTTGAGCTTTTTGATAATCTCACCTTTCTCTTGTGCACCCTCTTCTTGTGTAAATCCACCAGAGGGCACACTATATACTTCAGCCGACCAAGCCAGTGACTGACTAAACACCCCCTTTTCAACCCAACCGATAGTGTTTTCAAAAGCAATGTAGAAAAAGTAAAGCCGTCGTGGCCGCGTGTTTTCACCACGCTTTTAGCCTGTTGTTTATTTATTCATTTTTTGCTTTTGTTTTATCTGGTTTCTGGAACCGTTCTTTACAAGACTCGCACCCAGTCATCACGGTCAACTCCACTCCACATCCCATGTCCACCGACATATGCGGCGAGCTACTGGGCAAACTGGTAACACCGGAAAAGCCGTCCGGTAAGCGGAAGAACGAAAAAGAACAGTTGCCATCGGCCGTGTCACACCACCTCCGTAGCATTCATTTCAAAGACAGAATGCTGCTAGCTGTACCTCTGGCTACATAATTTGCGTTCTCCAGAAATGTAAACATGGGGTACATATCCACAATGAGCCTGTGTTGTCTATACTGAACATCAATTATGCGACTAAAATAGGAATACTCGACATCTTCTAGTTCGATTTCTATTTAGTTTGATTATGATTTTACCCGGATTAGGGTCATCAAAAATCACTGTTTACATGGTAGACTCTTAATCAAAGTATTGGAGTATTGGTGTCCATGAAAACATACTCAGTGTTTATGTATGTGATCTAACATAGTCCAACCAGTAACTGTGGCCTTAAAAATGAATCAAAAGTCAAAGCGGTTCAAAGCTGCAATACAGACTCAGTGGAAATATCCAAAATGCACGAGTAATGTACGCCAATATATGTTTGACTGCCGTTTCTAGGTGAAATGAATGCTATTGGTCAGTATGACGCCAACAGATTTTGTTCCTTTAACACTTTGTAATAAAATATGTCTGGCTCTCCTATCTATTTCCACATGGACAACTTTTCTGGTGTGGTCAATTTGCTCAGTAGCTCACTTTGTTCATGTACTTGTGATGCAGAGCGCTTGGGTTCGAGTCAGGTAAAGCACAAATCCACAAAAGAGATAAAGTAATGCAAAATCAAGGTAAGACTACATGGTCACAGTGCACTGTTCTCTTGCGTTGCTTTTGTAAATACTATTGGTTGTGTTTAGGGAAGGTAGGCCAGCGGTTTACTAGGCGATCTGTACGACAAGCATCACCGTCTCATCTCGTGGACAAAAAGGATACATTTCTGAAACGTAAAACTAAGTTCACCCTAAGTAATGTATTTTACAAAAATGTAGACAGCGCCATCTAGTAGATTTGTCACTTGAAAGTGCGATGACATGTACCCAGAGCAATGTATTTGGCATTTTGCAAAAAAGTAGGCTGGGGAAAATATTTCCACTGAGTCTGGACTGTGTTTGTGTAAGTGTGCATGTGAAGCCACGTCACTGCTGATTTTGTGGCTGTTGACGCTCTAATCAGTGTGTGGAGCTGCTGCTCCTCTGAGCCTCTGATAAACATGATGGTGTGATTCACAGCGGGTCTTTCATCATGATGACATACGGTCCTGGCTGACCTTTCACTCCATTGATTCTCACTCCGGTTAAAGCAGGATTTGGTGCAGTGTGGCATCCCTAAAATAAGTAACTGTGACTCCATCTGTTCACGAGCAACAAACTGAAGACCTATTCAAGAGTTGGATACTGTTTGCAAAAAAAACATCTTTGAAAATATTTTTAAGAAGCTACGGAATATTTGCATGGAACATGATCCTTACTTAATATTACTGTTTTAGGCATAAGATACTAATCAATAATTTTAACCTTATACAGTTTTGGCAAATATAAACCAGTCAGACCCCCTAGTTTTTGTGATTTTGCGATCTCTGAATCCAATGCAAATGCAACAAAAAGTCGAAATTTTTTTCGATCCTGCAAAATTCTTAATTAAAATGCTAAATAATCGCAAAAAATGCAAATAATCTCATGAAACATCCAATTCAAACCATATAATCAAATTATGTTTATTTTAGTTTGCAATTGATTGTTCTACATGACTTATAGACGTTGCATACAGTACGCAGTGCACGTGATGCATTTGAGAGTCTCTCGAAAAGTTATGATGTGCGCAAAATCGATAAATGATTTCGTTTAACTTTTTTCCAGCAGTTAATGAGAGAAAACGCTTCCCTTTTTTACAGAAATCCATGTTTTAGGTGTATTACGGTAGGGGAAGCCCTATCGCATGTCCTATGTGAGGTACATGATGTCAGATGCTTCAGGGAGGGAAATCTGAGAGAGAAAAAGTAAGATTGTGGATAAAAAAAAAAAATAAATAACAAAAGAGTTATATAACTTTCCTTTGGCTTAATCCATACTGTTTTAGATCTTGTCTTGACCAAAAGACCAAAATAAAGAAGCTTTATTTTTATGATGCGTGTCATTGTCATTGTGTCAGATTGCACACCTAACATAGTAGGCTACGTATTATGGTAAATAATATAAATATATAAAAAATCGTGAAAAACTTGGGGGTCTGACCAGTGCAATATACAGTAAGACATTTTGTAAGTCCAGAGTCCCAAAGTGAGGGTCATTCATTCATTGTCTTTTCGGCTTAGTTTCTTTATTAATCAGGCCACAGCGGAATAAACCGCCAAATTATCCAGCATATGGTTTACGCAGCGCATGCCCTTCCAGCCGCAACCCAACACTGGTATGTGTGTATATATTACGTAGCCTACAATGTTAGGTGTGCAATCTGACACAATGACAATGACACAAATCATAAAAACAGAGATTCGATTATTTTAGTCTCTTGTCGAAACAAGATCTAAAACAAATTTAATCCAAAGGAATGTGGTATGACTCTTATTTTGTATGAGTTCTACTTTGATGTACTTACCTAGATGTTTGCTCACACTTTTTTTTTCTGTCTGAAGCATGTCAAACGCACAAAACGCCCAATTCGTGCCACAAAATGTCTAATCGCACCTTCGCATTGACTTGTAAATCACATGTGAATCACTCGTGCTTCATCCGAGTCTGCACAGGCTGCAACCCCCCACCCCCACCGATGTTTTATGAGATTATTTACATTTTTTGCGATTATTTTGCGTTAAATTAAGAATTTTGCAGGTTCACAGATTTTGCATTGGTTTCAGTGATTGCAGAATCACAAAAAACTAGGGGTCTGGTTAGATTAACAACACAGCAATAGCGTTAATAGCAGCAGATTGATTTTACGGCACCAAAAATGTTGACAATTTTATTGGCACTCACGTTCATTAAAAATAAATACGGGTCATGAATGAACATGGTGGAAAACAGATGGTCTTCAAAATTAAACCAATAATGAACTTGCTGTGCTCCAAACATTGCGTCCACCCATCTCATTGGCGGAAGTTAATATTGACAAATTGATAAATTACTATACAATTAAATGGTTGTTAGATATTTTGTTGTGTTGTCAATTTTCTTGTGTTTAAATAGTTCTATTGGTGGGTGGGTGTGTATATGTGTGTGCACAGTTGTGTGCTAATAATGTATTAATAAAATATTAATAACCAGTTCTGCTGATAGTGGGGCTTGTGGGTGAGTGGCATTGTTATTTTGGAAGTCATGGGCTGAAAAGTGTTGGAAGCTCTGATATATTTGACCTTTATGATTAGCAGAGCTGTGGTGAAGCCTCTTACTGTTTGGATGTACTCAAAGTGTCCTCCGTCCTGCTGAGTGTTGAGCGGTTGGTTATTGAGTAGCCAGAGGAAGGACACGTCCAGCGAAGGGTCATGAGTGACTTTACAGCTGAGCACCACGCTCTCTCCCACAGTCACCTCCACCCGCAACGGGCTCAACTCCACCCGCATGGGCTCTGAAACACAGGCGACATTCTCTTCATCAGCCCACAACAGTCATATCACACTGAAGATCATTTGAAGAACAGAATTAAAAGGCTTTTTTAGACTGAGGAGTTCTAACATGTTGTGATATGTTAGCAGTGTCATAAAAATAGCCATGCATTATGTTTCATTGTATAACAGTTCTGTCTGGTTCTCAAATCTGATTGGCTGATAGCTGTGAGAAATCAATGCAATATCATGCCCTTTACTACTCCGCCCACACGGGTGGCCAGTAGAGGACTTTAGTTTGACAAATATTTTTAGGCAAGAATGTTTTTGTTTCAGAAAATGTACGATTTAAAAAAGGAGGCATGGCACCCAACCGCACCCCAAAACCCAACCATCATTGGGTGATGAGCAAATCGTACTAAATTGTACGAATTAGATCGAACGAATTCATACGAATTAGCCACTAAATCAAAAGTTACGAAATGCCGTGAGATAGCATTGTTTGTTTAGATTGCAACCATGCAGTTTTTTTTATAAGGCTAGGCCTTAAAAAAAAAATAAATAAATAAAATAAATAAATATATATATATAAATATATAAATAAATATATATAAGTTTTGACATTCAGCACATCGGCGGCTATCAGCCTGTCATTGAGCAGAGCAAAGATGGTTGACGTTCCACCACAAGATGGAGACAGAGATCACATAATAAGTGCTTAGATGAGAAAAACTCAGTGTTTTCTCAACGTAAAATTCAAACTACAGCTGAACATATCATTATAGAAAAGTGATACTAAGTCAGTCTCTATTTTGTATTTTGTAGTGCTGTATTCATACCATAGTAATCTGGTAGTGTTTGCTTTGCTTTGGCTTTTTTCAGGGTTAATTATTGAGATCTCCCAATTGCAACAGAGAAATACTGGGAAATGTCTGTAGACTGATTGCACTTCATGCCGTACAGCCTTATAATCTTAAAATGTCAGCAAAATCACCTATTTTGTCATCATTTTAGACATTACGCTAGAGAATCATTCAAATACTTGCTCTGAAGTGACGTAGAAAATAGTTCATCATACAAGAGGATTTTTGAGACTGTTTGATTAACTTTTTATGCCATCAAACTGTTGTATAAATGCAATATACTTGTAGTACTGCGATATGCCTCAGGCTAATGTACGTTTTCTGATATGATGAAATAGTTAACTACTTTTTGTCTGCTTTAATAACTCTATGTATTAATGTTATCATTCATTCATTCATTTTTCTTTTCAGCTTGGTCCCTTTATTAATCTGGGGTCACCACAGCGGAATGAACCGCCAACTTATCCAGCATATGTTTTACACAGCGGATGCCCTTCTGGCTGCAACCCATCAATGGTAAAAGTATTGATATTATAATTAATTAAATAAAACTATGAATATTTTATTTACAGTATTTGTTTTTTGTTTTGTTTTTTTTGTCCATAGTAAACCTTTCATGTGATATGTCTTTCTCTCTGTATTCATTCAACAAATACTCACATCTGCCAGCAGAAATAAAATCAACACAATTTGTCCCATGCCTTCAAGTTATTATCTTCTTTCTTGCTAGGGAACAACCTCCTCAACAACAGCTGTCCTTGGAGAGAGCAGCTCTTGTTTCTTTAGAGGGCCAAAACAAACACCTTCATGCCTGATAAGCTGCATTGAACTATTTCTTCCGTCCAGCTCAGTCAAGTGGCATCTGTTTGCTCTGATGTGGTTAACTGTAATCTGAGGTTACTATAAGGGTCTCTTACCTTTCACCAAAAGCACCGTCGTCAACTCTGCTGATCCAAACTGGTTTTCTGCGCGGCACACGTAGCTTCCCTCATCCGAGCGGCTGGAGTTAATGATGCGCAGGGTGTTGTTCCGGAGTAACATGATCCTGTTAAAAACACAGTTCATTTAGAACCGGAAATATTTACACACTTTTTTAAAAGGTGAAATAAACTAATTAGCACAAAATCAAAAATTAATTAGAATGCAAACATTACTGATGACAGGATGGTAATGCATACTGTAATTACCATGATCTTAGAACTGTATGGCATTCTGTAGAATATCATAGATTATCATGTAAGTGAGGTAAACATTTAGAAATGTGCAGTTAAGTAACACTCAGAACATAAAAGATAAAACTTTTTGGATTTTTTAAATTGAAATAAACCTCCTGTGGTGTTATCTTCCTGCCGCTTACTTTAGTGTTCCCAGTCAAAATTAACCGGTCTGTTTTAACTGCTCTTAAATTGCTCAAAAAGCCTTTTGAAAGCTCAAAAAAAAAAAAACACCACCAAATTTGTATTCAACATTCTTTAGCTGTGAACAATGTCTCAAAGTTGTGTTTGACATGGGTTTATAGAATCAGACATTAAATTACTGGACTTGTATATATTGAATATTAATACATTATTTAAACAGTTAACTCAATAAAGAGGGAAAAAAGAGAAAAAAACAAAAACAAAATAGGAGCAAAAACCAACTAATTTTCATAAACCTCACACACAGCACCACCATAACACCACATCAAGTCAAAAGAAGGAAGATCATCCACATCTTTCAGCAATTTAAATCAACAAGAATTCTTGATTTGACAGAATTAACAAAAACTGCCAACAAATTGTACCTCACATTCCCGCCAATGTGTTGCTTTCTGGTACTATATACCCCAATTTTAACTTTTCCTATACATATTTAAACCCACAAATAAAAATTTTTATGGAAAAGGTTTCTCCAACAGACATAAAAAAAGTCTGTAAAACAGTAAGCTCAAGTCTAGAACATTGCATAAACACACGAAAAACAGTTTCTGTTGTGACTAACGTCATGATTTAAAAATTAAATAAAAGCATTGTATGAATAGAAAGAAAGAAAGAAAGAAGAAAAAGGAAGAAAGAAAGAAAGAAAGAAAGAAAAAAGGAAAAGAAAGAAAGAAAGAAAGAAAAAAGGAAAAGAAAGAAAGAAAGAAAGAAAGAAAGAAAGAAAGAAAGAAAGAAAGAAAGAAAGATTTGATTTTCACAACACTTTATTACAAAAAAATAGTACATTATTTACACAATTACCTCACACACAAAAAAAAGAAAAAGAGAAAAAAAATAATTAACCCAAAATGGGAGCAAAAATTAACTCATTTTCATAAAGCTCACACAGAGCACCAGCGTAACACCACATCAAGTCAAAAGAAGGAAGATCATCCATAGCTTTAAAAAACTTAAAATCAACAAGAATTCTTGATTTGACAGAATTAACAAAAACTGACAACAAGTTGTGACTCACATTCCCTTCAATTTTTTGCTTTCTGGTACTATACACCGCCATTTTAGCTTGTCCTAATAAAAAATTAAGCAGCTGACATTTAAAATGTTTCCTCTGAACATATTTGAACCCACAAATGAAAGTTTTAGTGGAGAAGGTTTCTCCAAAAGACACAAACAAGTTCTCTAAAACAGTAAACAAAGCCTCAAGTCTGGAACATTGCATAAAAGTATGAAAAACAGTTTCTCTCTGCGAGCAGAAAGGGCAGTCGTGGCCAACATCAGGATTTAAAATTGAAATAAAAGCATTAACTGCAACAGCACCGTGTAAAATTCTCCATTGCAAATCCCCTAGTCTTTTAGTTAATGGTGACTTGTACAATGATCGCCACTGAGGTTGCTCATCCTCACTCAACTGTAAAACCTCACGCCATGGAGTGTCCACTCTGTTGTTTAAAAACATTTTGTTAAAAACTTTAACACATGTTTTGTATAAAACCTTTCCAGAAGCTGACTCTGGCCCGATCAATGTCACATCTTTACAATGTAAAAACACCCCTTCACAGTTTTCTAAATTGGGAGACAATGACAAAAACGGGAAAACATCATTACAATTTGGAATGGTTAGCCCTTCAAAAAATTCCTCCAACAACCTGATCTCTTCAAATGTGAGAGAAGCCCTCCATTGCTCAAGGAGCTTCGTAACTGTCCGTTTAGAATGAAGACCTAAATGTCCAGCAACTGAGTCAGCATTCTTTAAGTCTTTTCCAGCTGACTTTAAAAGACACCCAAGAGT
The DNA here is from genome assembly GCA_903798035.1 of Danio albolineatus. Taxonomy (NCBI): domain Eukaryota; kingdom Metazoa; phylum Chordata; class Actinopteri; order Cypriniformes; family Danionidae; genus Danio; species Danio albolineatus. The sequence goes on from CAIGQQ010033860.1 coordinate 5,301,090, forward strand.
TGTTATTTTAGCAGATGAAAGAATTTCGTTGAGTGCTGGAAAGGGTCCCCTAAAGGATATGTCCATGCGTGCACCACAGATAAGAGGTTCTTGTAGCAGCCAGTGTAAGGAGGTCGTGTTTGAGGGTCTGTGCACAGTAAACAAAGTCCATATCTTGAAGATGTTACGGTAAAAAAATGGGAGTTTGGATAAATCCATCCTTTTAGGATTCAGCCAAAACAAAGTTTTTTCAATGCCCTCATTTCCATAGGACTGCATTAGCAGAAAAGTTATTGATCTCCAGTTCGCGTCCAATGGTCCATTCAAAAGTCTTTGCACAAACTGAAGCCGAAAAGCTGCTGTTCGGCTCTGTAAATGCACAAGTCCATGACCACCTTCTTCTTTGGGCAAATACAGCACAGCTTTGGGAACCCAGTGTAGCTTATCCCAGAAGAAATCTATTAAAATTGACTGAATTTTCGATAAAAGATTAAAAGGAGGATCCACACACATTAACCGATGCCACATAGATGATGCCAACAAATTATTAATTATCAGTATGCGGCCTCTATAAGACATGTTTGGAAGCAAAAAATTCCATTTACTAAGACGGCCTTTTATTTTTTCAACAATACCTTCAAAGTTTTTTTGTACCACTACATCATTTCCTAAAAACACTCCCAGATACTTAAAACCCTCCCTGGTCCAAAGTAAACCATCTGGGAGGTTTGGTTCTCCATTTAACCATTTCCCGATTAAAATGGCCTCGCTTTTAGACCAATTCACTTTAGTAGATGAAAGCACCTTGAAATCATTTAACAATTTTAATAGCAACTCAACATCATCTTGACAACTAATTAAAACAACGATATCATCTGCATACGCTGACAATTTAAATACATATGGACATGTTGGAATACACAATCCACACAACTCTGCTCTTAATTTATTTAAAAAAGGCTCAATTGCTAAAACATACAACATGCCTGACAAAGCGCAGCCCTGCCTTACACCTCTAAAAACCTTAAAAGGAGCACATAAGTCACCATTAACTTTCAAAATACTCTCGACGTCACAGTACAACACCTTAACCATTGAGATAAAATTTGAACTAAAGCCAAAAGCCTCTAGAGCATCCCATAAATACTTGTGCTCAATGCGATCAAACGCTTTTTCTTGATCAAGCGACAAAAGGCCAATATCTAAATGCAGCTTTTTGCCAAGGTCCAAAACATCCCTGATAAAAGATATATTATCAACAATACGTCTACCAGGTACACAATATGTCTGGTCAAGATGGATCACCTGCTCCAATACTCCCCCTAATCTGTTTGCCAGGACTTTTGAAAGCAATTTGTAATCATTGCACAACAAACTGACTGGTCTCCAGTTTTTGATGTCGTTCGGGTCTCCCTTCTTTGGCAGTAACGTGAGAACTGCTCTACGGCAACTTGTGGGAAGCCGCCCATAGGCCAGGCTTTCTTTGAGCACCTCCAATAGGTCCGGACCCACCTCGGGCCAAAAAGACTTATAAAAGTCAATTGACAACCCATCAAGTCCAGGTGCTTTCCCACATTCCATACTTTGCAGAGCCTCCTCCAACTCCTCCAGAGTCAAGGCCTTGCTGATCTCAGCATTAGCCTCTTGGGACAGCTGAGGCAAGTTTTCAAGGAAGACATTAGTAGTTTGTTTGTGCAAAAGATCACTTTTATACAAATCCTCATAAAAGCTCACCGCTCTTTTTCGAATATCAGAAGGATCTGTCAACAAAGATCCATCCTCTGATCTTAAAGCATGAATGAGCCTTCTTTGTCCATTTTTTTTCTCTAAATTAAAAAAGAATTTGGAAGGTGCATCCATCAACTCTATATTCTGATAGCGTGATCTGACCAGCGCTCCTTGTGCAACGGTATCCAATAATTTACCTAAAATATTTTTTTTATTATTAAAAGTGTCCAAATGGGCCAAATTTGATGTACTGTCAACAAGCATCTGAAGCTCTACCAGTTCCTTCTCAATTGATTTCATTGAACGGAGAATGTCTCCTGTGACATTAAGAGTATATTGTTGGCACAGCTGTTTAATTTGCACCTTTGCAACCTCCCACCACTGCTGTAGACATTTAAAAGATGTTTTTGTCATTCTAAAATTCTTCCAGAACTCTTTAAAAACATCCTTAAAATGTTTATCAGACAGTAAATTACTATTAAAATGCCAATATGCACTTTTTGACTTAATAGACCTTTGAGATACAACACACTGTAACAAACTGTGATCAGAGAAACTCACTGGGCAAATTGAACAGCTTCTGAAAAGATTAAAATGGTGCTTAAAACAATAAAATCTATCTAATCTAGCTAGTGAAATCAGATTGTCATAAGCATGAGCCCAAGTATACTGTCTTTGACTGCCATTAAAATTCCTCCAGACATCAACAATTTCATGGGTTTTTATTAACTGAATTAAACGCTTCTGTGAAGCCATGTGTGGTTCAACATGATTTCTATCAAGGATACTTTCAGTGCAGTTAAAATCCCCACCTAAAAACAAAACTTTGTCAGTGTCACAGCTACTTAACACGTTATTCAATGTATCAAGGAATACCATCCTTTCTAAAGCATTGACTGGGACATACACACATATAAAAATAAAGGAATATTTTTCAAATTGGGCATCAACTTTTAAAAGTCTACCTTTTATGACTTCATCCACCTGATAGGAAACAGGAATGAAGCTCTTAGAGAATAGAACAGCAACCCCACTGCTAGTTGAAGTCAAATGACTTAAAACTGATAACCCATCAAATTCCTTACCCCAGTCAGAACTGTTTAAAGCATCACTATGTGTTTCTTGAATACATAAGACATCAATCCTCTTTTGTTTAATTATTTCATATATCTGAAACCTTTTCCTAATATCTCTAGCCCCATTTACATTAAGAGAAGCCACAAAAACTTCCTCCATAGAAAAAAAAAAAGAAAAAAACAAAAATAACCCAAGCAAAGAAAACAGAAAAGAAAAAAGAGGATAACGTATTTATGTGCTAACATTACTGAATCTTGGTTGGGCATTAATTTTGCCAAGTAGTTTTTCTAGCCGAAACACCTCCTGTTTATTGAAACCTCCTTCGCTCCTAAAAAGCTTTGTTTTTTCCATGAATTGCATAACGTCTGGAAAATATTCCTCAATTTTAAGATTTCTGGCATTTTTTGTCACTTTAAGAAATGACTTTATGTCGTCTACAGTGTAATCTCGGCTAGAAAAACCGCTTAATGGTAAACTGCAGGACACACTGCATTCTGAGAGATCGCTCTCACTCTCAGTTTCGGATTGACTCAGATCGCAATTATCCGTCTTTTTTGCCTGTTTACCAGTATTCTGTTGTTTTAAGCGTCTCTTCTGAGGCATCTTAAAAGCACTGTCATCTAAGTCCATGTCTAGATTCTGATCCTGTTCTTTATTGAAGGATGCTTGCTCTCCGGCTATAACCGGGTTACTGCTTTTTGGCGATGCATCCACCGCAGCCCTTATTGGCTGCTCATCTACCTGTAACGGCCCGTCTCTTTCCACATGCACCACATCGTTTCTCCTCTCATAATTTTTATCAGTCAAGATCACCTCAGCTACAGTCTGTGGTACAGACTCCTGAGGAATGTCAGTGCTAGGCGCGTCACTAACACCAGCCACAGCGGCCGCGTCTTTCTGCACCTCAGAGTCGCGCGCAGCATTATTTTTTCCGTCATCACCCGGTAAGCGATTTTCATCATGCTGGTTTACTCTACCGGGGCATGCGCGGATCAAATGACCCAATTCGCCACAGGCAAAGCACTTCATGTTGTTTGTGGTCACAAATATTACATAATTAAATTCATCTTGACGAAAGTTTAAAGCTACGTCTAATTCGTCCAAGTTGTCCTGCAATATCATATAGGCATAACGCCGAAAAGACACAACATGCTTTAACAGAGGTGACTTGCACCCGATAGGAATCATTTTTATCGGGGAAACAAGTTTGCCATAGCGAGAAAGCATTCCTGTCAGCACCTCGTTTGAAATAAAAGGTGGTACATCGGTCTTTGTCAGTCACGTGCGTTTGATGTGTGTGACGTCACCCCTGCGCCATTTGTGGGGTATCGCTTCCAGAGACAACTTGCGAGTGACACATAACGCAAGAGAGATATATGCCATAAAAAGGTCAAGCTACATTCTTCTACATTACGCGGTACCGCAATAAACTAAACAAATATATCACGGATCGTCTTTTTGATGAACTGTCTTACATTCAGGTTATAGATCCGTTAGAATTTACTGCAAACCTACGGAGTGCGCTGCCGCCGACCCCTCACTGCAGATAATAATGACATGTCATACTGTATATCAATTAATAAACGTTGTTTTAGTTTGAACACCATTAAACTACAGTATTTCTAATTATGTATTGCAGTTTTTCATTTTATTTCGTTAGTTACATCTAATAGCTATTTACATTCACAAAATATTGGACAGATGTTTGTATCAAAAGCATTTTACAAATATGAACAATAAATGTAATGAAAGCAACATTACAAAAAAGGTAATTACTATTATAATTTTAATTAGTCAAATACATTATAGAGTGCATAGAGAACAACAAAAAAATGAAACATCCAACATTCAGATATGTTAAACACAAATACAGATATTATGAAAGCTGAAAACCTGTAACCATTGAATTTCATTGTATTTGTTGGTTTTCCTACTATGGAGTCAGTGGTTACAGATTTTCTGCTTTCTTCACGATATCTTTATATGTGTGAAGAGAAAAAAAATAAACTCATAAAGGTTTGGGACCACATTAAATTTGTGGGAGAACTATCTATTGGGCCAAACTACTGATTGACCTAATATTTAACTTTGAGCAAAAGCAATTGTCTCAGTTCTTTAAAGGATTATTTAGTTCAAGTAATAACTGCTTACCTTGTGTTTGGTTCTGATGCACCAGTTTTTTTATTGCAAAGAACATAAACAATAAATAAATAAACAACAAATTTTATGTAATCCTCCATTTATTTACATGTATACAAATGATATTTTTATTCAGGCACTGAGGGAAAAGTCATTTCTGGAGGAATGCATCATATCATTTAGATAAGACAGGACGAAACATCAGCAGAACACACTCATACACACAGTGGAAGAAACAAAGTTACAAAAACGTAAAGGAATTCGCAAAAAAAGGTATCAATTAAGCACAGACTGCATTTATACCCCTGAGCCTTTAACCCTTATTGACAATTACAGCTCTTCTACACTACAGTTGGACATTAGTTTGTTTGTGCACAACAGACAGTTACAATCATATACTGTAATTTGACATCTTCTCCTTCACAGGGGAGTATCATGTCCATGGGTCAGTGGTAGTTTTTAAGATTGTGATTATTTACCGTTTAATACTTTTAGCATCATTCTTGTTACAAAATCTATCAGACATCCTGTATTCAAGTTCACACAGCAGCTGTCAGTTCTCCCCTCCAACAGGTGGTTTACTTCTACACGTCTGTCCAGACACAATTTACACTTAGTTTGTCTCGGCTACCTCCATAGTGTTGTGTGTCTCCTCATCAGTGTCTCTCACCATCTTCAACCTCTTGTGTCTCCTTCTCTGCATGTTTTTTGTCCACATCAGCTGACTGCACTGTTGGTTTTCTTTGCGGTGTCTGTCTGTGTGGCCCAGATGTAGAGATGCTGCTCAGTCTGGGTCAGTCTCCATCATCTCATATGCAGGTTGGCGGGCAATGACAAAGTTAGAAATGTATATACAGCAAAAATATTACACATAGAAAGAATAAGTAAAAATAAATGTACTATAATGCTACATGCTT
>CAIGQQ010033860.1:5390749-5403106 GCA_903798035.1 Danio albolineatus
TTATTATTATTATTATTATTATTATTATTATTATTATTATTATTATTATTATTATTATTATTTATTTTTTGTATTGGCATTGGCATAATTGTCTCCATATAAAGAACAAAATTATAATTTTGCACATATTTTTTCATTCATTCATTTTCTTTTTCGGCTTAGTCCCTTTATTAATCTGGGGTCGCCACAGCAGGATGAACCGCCAACTTATCCAGCATATGTTTACGGAATGAATACTGCCCTTCCAGCTGCAACCCATCTCTGGGAAACATCCATACACACTCATTCACACTCATACACAACAGACAATTTAGCCTACCCAATTCACCTATAGCACATGTCTTTGGACTTGTTGGGGAAACCGGAGCACCCAGAGGAAACCCACGCGACCACAGGGAGAACTTGCAAACTCCACATAGAAACACCTACTGACACCAGCCGAGGCTCAAACCAGCGACCTTCTTTCTGTGAGGTGACAGTGCTACCCACTACGCAACCATGGCGCCCATATTTTTTATTCAAACGATAAGAGAGTGTGTGTTTAGTTTTAAACACGGTGCACTGTCAGATTTCAATCTCAGCTGGATGTTTCCATTCACTTACACACTGCAAGGATGGTAATTTTCAAAAACTCATAATAGAGGCTCTTTAATGTTTCAGATTATCAAACAAATTTAAATATTAGTCAAAGTGTTAGTCAAAGTGAAAAAGAGCTTGCCATCCAGGAGGTCAAAAAAGATCCCACAACAGCATCCAGAGAACTGCCGGCCTCACTTGCTTCAGTTTAGGTGAGGGTTCATGACTTCACCATAAGAATGAGGCATGGAAAAACTGGTTTCAAGACAAAAACCACTGCTGAGCAACAAGAACATAAAGGCTCAGTATCTCAGTGTTGGCAGAAAACATCTTTATGATCCTGAAGACTTTTGGGAAATTACTCTGTGGACTGACAAAACGTTATGGAAGGTGTGTGTCCCATTATGCGTGGCGTAAATGTAACACCACATTTCAGAAAAAGAACACCCTACCAACAGTAAAATGTCGTAGAGTTAGTGTGATAGTCTGGGGCTATTTTACTGCTTCAGGATCTGGAAGACTTGCTGTGATAAATGAAACCACGGATTCTGCTGTGTACCAAAATATCCTGGATGTCCTGCCATCTGTTCGTGACCTCAAGCTGAAGCGAACGTGGTTTCTGAATGGCTGATGATGAAATAAAATACTAAATACTAAAATGAAAACTTTGGAGTGGCCTAGTCAAAGTCCTGACCTGAATCCAATTGAGATGTTGTGGCATGACTTTTAATGTGGCTGAATTACAGAAATTCTTTATTGATAAGTGGCCCAAAATTCCTCCACAGCACTGTAACAGACTCATATATGTAGTTTGAAATATATATAGCAGCATATATGTTATATACTTTATTTTAAACATGTCAAAGGCAAATATGAACTTGCATCTTATATATGTATTTTTCATATATGTCCATGTATAATATTTATTTATGGGAAAGTAAACACAAACAGAATTAAGACATGGAGTATTGCTATCACAGTCCACAATCACTATTATTAATATGTTGTGTAGGACTTTTTCAATTTGCAAGAGTATAAAAACATGGCAGTCAACAGCTTATTTGCCAAACAAAAGTGCTTGGACTTGAGCATGGATTTGTATGTGCCATCATCTGTTTGCACATATAGCATGGCAAAACATTAACTGCACTTGAAGCTTTTGTACTCATCCACCTGCGCTCATCCACAGTTGAGTACACTTTGCAAGCATGACTGTGGAAAGTGAAGTATACCTGGCCCTCGAGTTCGACTGAATCAATCAGAAATGTTCTTTTATAACAAATCTGTGTTTGTGAACTACAGCAGGCTAGACTTTTTTTGCCATTTGCCCTGCTCCAGGTCAGGTCACAGGGTTTAGTGCTAGTTTCACACTAGAGTGAGCCTGAAAAGCACCTGGAAACGATTTCGTGCTATCAATCCTAGTCCTGTCTGTCTTCACAGTGCCTTCAAGGTGAAGCTTGTCTCTATCAGGATGTGATGAATGACTTTATCTGCTCAACTGGCCATTTGAACAGAAAAAAAGAAGAAAAGAAATCTATTAAGACCATCACACAAGATCCTGAGTGTCTCCCATTGTTCACCCAGTCATCCTGTTCACCTGCGTGTGAGACAGGGGCATTGTGTTAACTTGCTATATGTGTGTGTGTGTGTAAGGTCTCGTGTGTAAAGTCAAGTGTAGTTATCTCAAAATTTACAGAAAGTAAATTCTACTCATTTGAAAAGAGTTTTGAATTGTTGAAGGTAATGAGTTAATTAAATACCTCATCATTACTTTAACTTAAATGGAGTAAGTTCACAGTACTCATATAGATTTGTTTTTTAACTCAAATGGTTTGTTGCAATGGGTTTCCTCAAATGTTTTGAGTTGCTTTAACATATTAGGTCTTAAAGTATTCAGTTGGTTTGAGATCTCCTCATTTATTGGGATTTACTGTGATCAAATTGCTCCGTTTACTCAATTGGATTAAGTTCACAGCACTCATTAGGATTAGTTTTTGAACGTAAATGTTCGTTGCAACCGGTTTCCTCAAATGGTTTGAGTTACCTTTACTTTTTGGGTTTTACAGTGCATGCCCACTCAACAAGGTTGCATTCATGTCACCAAAAATACACATCTGCAAGTGTAAAAGTCATGTTGTGGTTATTTTCATACATTCACATTTGTTGAAGCTTAAGTAACATTATAAATAAAAACCATGTGTATATCTATACATACCATAACATATGTTTTGTTTTCACAAATCTTCAAAAATGTAACAGATTTTTCCCTAATATGAAAATAAAAAAGTCAACAGAAAATTGATTGTTACTCCACTATACTGCTATAAAAATAGATTTGAAAAATGGTGAATGACTGTAATCTTTTAAAACTGCAATCTTTTAAAATCATTCAAAATGTATAGTGAAATGTATGAAAGGATTAGGGCACAGGGATATCTCAGAAAAGAGCATAACCAGGAACTATGCTTTAATGCTTATGCTTATATTTTTGTGAATGTTCATTGGAACGACTGATTCAGGAAACACAGAATCACCAAGTTATGTTTGTAACAGTGGAACAAAAGTCATTGTCAAAATGTGTGACCCTTCCAAATAAGGTAAAAACAGACCTTTTCATTCAAGGGGAGAATCTTACCATTTTAAAACCATTCATTCATTCATTTTCTTATTGGCTTAGTCCCTTTATTATTCAGGGTCACCAAAGCGGAATGAACCACCAACTTATCCCGCATATGTTGTTTTTAAGCAGCAGGCGCCCTTCCAGCTGCAACCCAACACTGGGAAACACCCATACACTCTTGCATTCACACACATACACTACGGTCAATTTAGCTTATTCCATTTAGCTATACCACATGCCTTTGGACTGTAGGGGAAACCGGAGCACCTGGAGGAAACCCATAGGGTACCGGAAATAAACTGTAAAAAAAAAACGGCTGTTAAATTACAGAAATTTACCGTAAAATAGCGGACTTAAATTACAGAAATTTCCTTAAATTTACATTTCTGGTAAATTTCTGTAATTCAACCTCTGTTATTTTACAGTAATTTTTTGTAATTTAATGGCGGTTATTTTACAGTTTATTATACAGTTTACAGTATATTTTTGTAAATATTAACATCCTTCTCTTGTGAGTCTATAAGAGAAATCCGGTTGGCTTGTTGTTGTGCCATTTTTTCCATGTCTCATTCTTATGGTGGAGTCATGAACACTCACCTAAGCTGACCCATCCACCCCCTTCCTTAAACCAAACTGTTAGTGCTTTTACCACAACCTCACACTGCTTTTTGTTTCGTTTTATCTGGTTTCTGAACCCGTCCTTTATCTGCTGCAGTTCACGGTGAGCTACTGAGCAAACCAATCTTGCCATAAAAGTGTTCATACAGAGGTAATAAGTTAGCAGTACTGCCCCACACCTTTCGTTTTACACATAAAATTCCGCATTATGTACCCCCAAGCACATATTTCTCTGTTCTCAAAAATATACACCAGGGCACATTTCTCTAAAGAGCCTGGGTTAAATTTAACACATTGTATCAATGCAGCTTATGTCGCCTTTACCTTGTTTCTTTAGAACACAAGAAATGTACAGTATATCTCCAGACCTGTAAGCTGTCAAAGCTAGTAAAGTACATCATAAATATTTACTTCAATCTCTCCTATAAAACACCTTGCAGAGAGGTGTCAGGAGTGTGAATCCTCTCTTGGTTTTATTGTTCCATCAAACCTGCGCAAACCTTTACAAGATCTGAGCCTTCAAATTGCATCCATTTAATGTATCAAACGTAAACAAGTAATAGACGATATTCATAGAATCAGTATAAGATGCTAATAAGGAGGCATTGAGGTGTTAGTGAGCTTTAAATGAGTTTGCTTATGGCAAAAAAAAAACATTACCAACTTCCCTTAGCTAAACAAGCATCAACAAAACATTTTCTCTTGCAAAACTGGAAGAGACAATGCTTGTTCTTTCCTTGGACTGAATGAATACTTTGAATTAAAGGCTTTAGATGTCTGCTCAGGACATTTACCATGGACATCTGTGAATGGTCCTTTTTTCTAAATCATTTTGGTTCCTAATGGCTCCGGCTCTCAGCAGAGGACAGATTATGAGAATATCTCCTCTGGTTACAGTGCATGTGATTGCATGTAACCCGTTACTTTAGGATAAAGCGCGTGGTTAGCCAGTGTAGTCAGTTAAATGAGGGAGTGTAGCAGTTTATCACCTGGTGTGAATGTGAATCAGCTCTGAAGGCAAACTAAAGGAAATCCAATTCAGATTTAATGAGGTGTAGGCTTGGAAGAAGCATGGCCTATACTCCTGCTGGCTGAAAACGGATTGATTAATGAAAACCTCCAGTCTGTTCGAAAAGTTTTACTGAGGGATGAAGTAAACAGAAATAAATAACTAAAAGTACTGTGACAGTAACAAGGAAGTCTATGATACCTAGAAATACCTGGAGCCCTTTAACTTTGATGATTAAATGGTGTGAATGCAGGATGTAACGACACTCTTGAGTCAAATAGTACATCAGTTTGGATGTATTATTCACACTGGTTCTGATCAGTTTTGCTACAACAACACCCCCCTTCTTCTATTTAGAATGGATAGTGTGTGAATTGCGATGCAGCATGAAAATAAACAGAGCTGAAACTGGTAGTGAAAAAAGCAAAACTACCAAAAGTAACAAATTATTTGTACAGTGTCTCCTAAAACATAAAAGTACCTTATTCATCCAGCTGGTTTTCACCTCTCTTGAACACGCAGAGAAAAATCACTTAATCACTATTAAAATTAAAACTGTTGTTAAAAAAAGGTACAATATTCCAGTTAGATTCACTCTTTGGTTGGAAATGTAGCAATTAGAGGACATTTGCAGGTTAAAACCATGCAACCACAACAAGAATAAGAAAAACTGAAACCAACGCATTCATTAAGTGGAGTTTATTTATAAACAAATTTCGAGAGTATCACGTGCTTATGATTGCTAGCAGCTGGACCTGCATTAGCCAATTCACAATGCACCAATCAGAAGATTCATAAGTTACTATAAATACCCTTGGTTACGTATCACAGCTATCTTCGCTTTGAAGGATCCCCCTTCCACCCCTATATCCCTCCTTCCGAGATGGGTGGCCCAGTGCTTAGCACTGCTGCCTCACAGCAAGAACGTCTCTGGTTCCAGTCCTTACCAAACCAGCCGACGTTTCTGTGTGAAGTTCGCAGGTTCTCCCCTTGCTCACGTGGGTTTCCCCCGGGTTCTCTGGTTTCCTCCCACTGTCCAAAAACATGCAACTTAAGTGGTAACACTTTATAATAACTACACACTATAAATCATTTATTAAAGCATTAGTAAATAGTGAATTTATTATTTGTTAAGCATTAACTTTGCATTAATAGACGTTAGTAAGCAGTTTATATCTGCAGCTACAAATGCTCTATTCTTGACTTATAAGTACATTTATAATGTGCTCAATAATTGTACTTTCATAGTTTGTTAGTGATTAATTTTTCATGACATTATTTACAAACCATTTGTATTTAAGAGTAGTTGGTGGTTTTTAAGATCATTCAGAATGAGTTAGTAAACGATTATTAAACTATTAAAATCAACATTTATATATTGTATTATTCAGGCATATAGTAATGGTTACTATGTATGTTAATAAATGCTTTATTAAGTCAACTTCATCCAGTTTTGTGACCTAATATAAAGTGAGGACTATTCATGCTTTATAAATCCCTTATAAATGACTATTAATTAATTAGATGTGTAAGTAGTATGTAACTACAGTGTATGTACACACTGGTACTGGAAAATTAAGACAAAAGGTATAGGTTTTGGAATTGAATGAGGGTGAAGTAAGTTATATAACCATAGTAAGTTATATAACTAAGTTATATAACACTCAATAAAACAATATAATCTGTATCACACTGAATTAAAAATGCAATCAATACAACATTAAGACATACTTGGATGATTTTAAATTTATTCACAGCTTCCAAAATCTGTTTTGACAGTGTTTCTATACTGTTTCTAAAATATCCAATATCTTTTCTGAAAAAAATAAATCTGAATATGCTTATTTAAAACTGAGTGTGAGAAAGCCGTTTGCGCTGTGTGTGTATTTCAGGAAATGCTTGTAGTTTTCAGCATTTCATTTGTTGTCATGCCAGGCTGCGAGGGCCTTTGATTTGATTAAACGTTGAAGTGAAACTAAAGTTTATTGAATTTCTTTTCTTTGATTTGTTTGAGACATTCAACGTCTCTCGCAGGAAAACAAAGCCATCTCCCGAGTAAACGGTCACTGAAGCATTCTGAAGAATACACATATTTCTGCATTTCTGCATTCACACCTCACCCATGCGAGAGAGAGAGAAAAAAAAATCCTCAGTCATTTAGAGGCCTGTGGTTATACTTTATTTATGCATGGAAATACAAATATCCTCCAAAGGAGTGAAAATTGGCCTGAAAAGATTGCTGGTGAATGTTAGTTGTGTGGAAGGCAAAGACACCGGTCTATTTTCTTCAATTATCTTCCTGGAGTCAATAATATTGAATGCTATTTTTAATGTAGTTCCCTTTTCAGTTTTCTCAGCTGCTAAAAAAAAAAAAAAAAAAAACAGAAAAAAAGAAAATAAGATCACTAATAAACTCTCGATACTTACAATCTTAGTCTTTAGTACACTCTCAGAAAAAAAGGTACACAATGGTACAAATAATGTTCCTTGAGGAACAGTTTTGTACCTTTGTGAAAATTGTACATTATATGGTACTGAAAAGACCTCTTATGATTCTGTTCTGTGCCTTTTATGGTACAACTGAAATGAAGGTACACAATTGTTCTCATAAAAGTGTTGAACAACTACAGTATTACAGTATCTATGAAAATAAATATGACTGGAAAGGCAAAGTGATTTTTATGAATAATTTCCGTATTAAAACAAGAATCATCATTTAAAAGTATATGTTTAAAGATACTTATAAACATACATTTTTACTTCTATAATATAATAATCCAAAGCAACTGGTAAAACATAAAACTCTAGGTATTGTGAACTAAACATTTAAGGCATTTTAATAAATGTTTGGTAAGCATTTTTGACACTGTTAAGGTACAAAGTGTCTTGTCACAGTGGTGGTCCCTTTCACAAAGTATACAATGTTGTATCTGCAGCTTTTTAAAAACAAAGGTACATTGTACAAATCATGACCTTAAAAGGTACAAATTTGTTTCTTTTCTTAAGGTACAATTCTGTCCCATAAAAAGGTACTGCCCCAGTGACAAGGGTTTGTACCTTCTTTTGTACAACATTGTACCATTTTTTTCTGAGAGTGTATACTAAAATCTATACTAAGATACTAATAAAATCTTGTAATATTAAATGGTGCATCTTTACATTCATTTATTCATTTTCCTTCAGCTTAGTCCCTTTATTCATCAAGGGTGACCACAGTGGAATGAACCACCAACTTATCCAGCATATGTTTTACACAGCGAATGCCCTTCCAGCTGCAACTCAGTACTGTGAAACATCCATACACACTCATTTACACACATACACACACTACAGCCAATTTTAGCTTATTCAATTCACCTATAGCGCATGTATTTGGACCGTGGGGGAAGCCCAGAGGACCCAGAGGAAACCCATGTGAACATAGGGAGAACATGCAATCTCCACACAGAAATTCAAACCAGCTCAAACCGACGACCTTCTTGCTGTGAGGTGACAGTGCTAACCACTAAGCCACTGTGTCACCTCAGCTGGTCTTAGAAACCAGTCCTCCACTTTGCATCAGGCTTGCCTGTTGGGTTTACTCTCTGATAACAATGTAATGAATGTAAACAGTGTATCCCTTACATGTGAACAAGACCTGATAAGAATGAAAAGTTTAATGAGTTATCACACACACTGCAAGTCACTTTCATCATTTCCACATAGAATAGTCTGGGTTGCCAGTTGTCAGAAAACAGATCAAATTTCAGAAGTGAAAGACGATAAATGAAGTGGGTTTATTTAAGATTCTACAGAGATTTTATACTCTGAAACAAAACATGGTTTTGAAAATGTAAGATACTGTAGGTTCATTAAACTTCTGACACAAAATCAAAAGATTAAAATAAATCACCAGAGAGCTAAACCACAACAACGTGCAGTTCGTCCAATCAATAAACACAGATGATCAGTGAAGAAAATCAATATTTCAACATGAACATAAATTCCAGTCTGGACCTACAGTACAGTCTCCTATATATATTTATCCACATTTGTCCTTTCAAATGTGACCAAATGGAATGATAGGTTAAGTACAGTATATGGACAAATCCATACATACATTTTTAATTAGATTTTTCATTTAAGACAACATGATTTAATCTAGTGCGTATTTATATTTAGCCAATGTCAGCTTGGTTTTACCTCACACATGGCTTTAATTTCATTTTTTCAAATTAAAATGAACCCTGTAAATTATACCACCATTATTGTTTGTACAACACTAAATAACCCAACTGCTATATGATTAAACAACAGCTGCTGAGTTGTTTTGTTGAAGGAATTTTTTTTTCTTGTTTTAAAAAAAGAATTTTCAATTCTCAATTGTCAGTGAGATTGATCTAGACACCGCATCTATCAACATAAAAAAATGGGAATAATTTAATGGGAATTAATGGAAATAAAAAAAAATGGATATAAAGATCCCTTGAGACATACATTTGAGAGATGTAGATGGTTTAATATCCATTGTCAACTAGGTTTGTTCCTGTTGGGATTATTTTGATGGTCCATTTGAGTATTAGTAGACAGTCTGATTAATATCTGTTGATACTGACATTTAACAGTCCTTCAACAGGCATTTAACTGACTATAAGAAACGTTGCTAGTACATGTCAACTTACACTAACTCTAACCCCAACCTAACTGTCTACTTATAATCTAATAAGAATTAATTGGCATGTAGATGCAATGTAACCTAAATTCAACAAACGGACCATCAAAATAAAGTGTGACCAAATTACAGTCCAAATGCAAACTATAAGGGATGGGTTAACCTAAATACACACATACATACTGTACATACATACATACATACAGTACAAATTCACACCAAATGTTTTTTTTCTTTTTTTTTCTTTTTTTTTTCCTTTTTTTGTTGTTCCAAAAGACAAAAGATGACTTTGAGCATAATGGTTTACAACATTCTTCAAAATACATTCATATGTTCAATATGTACAAAATATTAATATGCACAATATGTTCAACAGAAGGTAGAAACAGGTTTGAAAGAAGTAAATTAATAAACAATGACATGTTAAGATATGATTTTTTTGTGTGTATGTATGTCTGCATGTATGCAGTACACTACCTGACAAAAGTGTTGTCGTCGATCCCAGTTGTAAGAGCAACAAATAATTGCTTGACTTCTAGTTAATTATTTGGAAAAGTGTCAGAAGGTAGATTTTTCCCACAAATCATCTGCAGAACTGCATCCCAATCGTCACAAATACCGCAGAAGACCTTTTGGAAATCACATTGACCCAAGATTCTCACAGAAATCAGTCAAGTTTGGTGAAGCAAAAATTATGGTTTGGGGTTATATTCAGTATGGGGGCATGTGAGAGATCTGCAGAGTGGATGGCAACATCAACAGCCTGAGGTATAAAGACATTTGTGCTGCCCATTACATTACATCTCAAGTGGGCAAATTCTTCAGCAGGATAGCGCTCCTTCTCATACTTCAGCCTCCACATCAAAGTTCCTGAAAGCAACGAATGTCAAGGTGCTCCTGGATTAGCCAGCCCAGTCACCAGGCATGAACATTATTGAGCATGTCTGGGGTAAGATGAAGAAGGCATTGAAGATGAATCCGAAGAATCTCGATGAATTCTGGAAGTCCTGCAAGAACACTTTCTGCCAGTCAGTCTGTAAGTAGAAAATGTAAAAATGAAGGCATGTGGCAATAGTTTTCTTCAGTTATATGGGCAATAGCATGATGTTGGCTTTCATGTTGTACAGAACCACTGGTTAGAGGTTTCCATGGATACAAATCAAGTCCTTGGCATCATCTTTGCACATGAGACAACAGCACAGAGAAAAGAAGACATGTGAATATATGTAAATATGCAGAGCTGAGAGAAAAAAAGAAGAAGAAAAAACAGCACAAGAGAATAAGATGTTGGAGATTCTGACACAAAGCAAATGCCAAGACATTGAAAAACATATCATAAATATTGAATTATTGGTCCCCATTCATCAAACATCCCAGCATGTGATATTCATTGTAGAGGAGATGGACTGTGTTATTTCACAAAGCCACCATGGGGCAAAAGCCTACAAACGCAACTATATTTGTTGAATTTCAGTCTGATTGTCATCCTCCTGCTGGCGGTATAGGGTCATCATATATGTTAGGTGCTAAAAAAACTATGTACACTAAATGCTGTATTACAATTGGCTGGAAGTGTATGGGTGGCACCAAAAATCTCCAAAAACATCCCCTAATTCAAGGTAAGAATATTAAAAGCACAATTAAACTATGAAAATGAATCAAAGTTGCAAAGTAAAAAAGTAAATAAAAAAATAAATAAATAAGAAGAAAGTATACTTTCAGTCTACTTTTTAAGTACTTCCCTAAAACGTACTTTAGGCACTTCTCAAAAAATATCTGCTCCATAAAAATAGTTTAGTCCCATATGAAGCATTTATTAAAAATTCAATCAGTGACAACCTTCTGAGGAGCCTATTAAAATAGTTTGGCGCAACCATAGTTGAATTGGACCAATCAGTTTTGATCCAGCAGCTGAGGTTAGCAGCGGAGGTTAGCAATGAGTAGGGCCACACGGAATCTGCGCGCGCAGAAATCCGCAGATTTCCGCCGATTTTTAGCCCATCATTGATTCTGTTGATTTACTGGTGTAAATGTGTGTAAATGTATATTTATTCAGTTTTTTTTTTTATTAATTATAAATATTGACTTATATGAAAATATTCATCTGATTTATTCACAAAACAGTTTGTAAAGTAACATTTTCTGTCTTTCAGTAAATATTTTATACGAGAGACTTGCTTTGTTTACCAACTAAAGTGGATCTAATTGGATTTGCATTGTAAATATTAAATAAAAGTTAAAAAGGTATTACTTTTTATTTCATATATTAAGGTTTTAGTTACGATACTCCCAAAGTCATTCCGCATAAATCCACAGATTTTTAACAAAATTCTGCGCAGAAATAGCAAAAAATGTCCGCAGATTCCGTCTGGCCCTAGCAATGAGGTAAGCAACTACGGTTGCACCAAACCATTCATAATATCTGCAGCTGATGGTCAGAACAGCAGATACCATTGCGAATTCACCTACATCACTTTAGAGCTTGAATTTGAATGATTCTCTAGCTCACATTTTAAAATGAAATGCCATCAGTCTACAGAGATTTCTGTTGCAATATCACAATAATTAACCTTGAAAAATACCCAATGCAAAGCAAACACTTCCAGATTTCTATGGTATAAATACAACACTACAACATACATAAAAGAAAGATCGACTTAGAATTTCACTTACCTGTTTTATAATGATTTGATGAGCTTTAGATTTAAGTTTTTCTCCAAGGATCTATTATGCAGTGTCTGGCTGATGGCCGCCGATGCGCTGAATCTCAGAAATTATAAATGTTTGTTGTGAGTGCTGTTATTACAGAATATAGCACGGCTATCAGCCAAACAGATTTGAGAACCAGATAGAATTGTTATACATATATATATATATATATAT
>CAIGQQ010033860.1:5410613-5424023 GCA_903798035.1 Danio albolineatus
ATATATATATATATATATATATATATATATATATATATATATATATATATATATATATATATATGTATGTATAAAGCACTTTCAAACAGTTGGGGGCTGAACAAAGAGCTGTTGAACTAGGAACAGTGTTTTAATAAAGAAAATAAGGAGTAAATAAGAAGATCAGAAGACCAGATATGTATTTTTGAGAACATGTCCAAGGACATATTTCACTGTCATTTTATTGACCTTATTCTCCAATATGGAGGTGCACTCATTTTTGCTATTGTTTTAGAATTTGCCAATGAGAGAAATAACTAGAAATAATAAATGGCAGAAAACGGTCAAAACTACTTGGTCTACAAACAAACGTGGCCATGATTATACAGAAAATTATAATAATATAAGAAGAAAATATCAGTTTGCAAAATCAAGCAGCATGATGGGCTGTTTTAAACATCTAAAAATCAATTGAAGGGAATGAGAGTGGAAGTCTTGAGCCAAAAGATTCAAGTGGTGGTGCCTGCCTGTACGTGAAACATATGGTCAATATGGTCAAATAATAATAATAATAATAATAATAATAATAATAATAATAATAATAATAATAATAATAATTCATTACATTTCTATAGCGCTTTTCTGGACACTCAAAGCGCTTTACACAATGGGGGGGTCTCCTCATCCAGCACCAGTGTGCAGCATCCACCTGGATGACACGACGACAGCCATATTACGCCAGTCCGCACACCACACACCAGCTGATTGAAGAGAGGGGAGAGAGTGAAGAAGCCAATTATGATATGTGGATGGTTAGGAGGCCATGATCGACAGAGGCCAATAGGGCAGATCTGGCCAGGATGCCAGGGTTAAACCCCTACTCTTTTTCGAAGAACATCCTGGGGTTTTTAATGACCATAGAGAGTCAGGACCTCAGTTTAGCGTCTCATCCAAAAGACGGCACTCACTGAGCAGCATAGAGTCCCCTTCACTATACTGGGGCACTAGGACCCACACAGACCGCAGGTTGAGCGCCCCCTGCTGGCCTCACTAACACCACTTCCAGCAGCAACCTAGCTTTCCCATGTGGTCTCCCATCCAGATACTGACCAGGCGCAGCCCTGCTTAGCTTCAGTGGGTGACCATGTGAGAGTTGAACCTATGAACCTATTCTGTGTTACACATAACTTTTAAACGGTGTTTATTTAGTTAAGTTTAGTTTTATTCATTTATAAAGCACTTTCAAAACAGTTGGGGGCTGACCAAAGAGCTGTTGAACTAGAAACAGTGTATTAATAACGAAAATAGGAACAATATAAGATCTAATAGAAATAATAATAGTCCTCTTACAATAGATAAAATGGGAGAACAAATTAAAACAGATTTGAAAAACAACAGAGCAATACTTGTTAAAAGCTAAGAGAAACCAATAGGTTTTATGAAGAAATTTTAGACTAAGATTACAAGATCTTAAACTTTGAGGAGGGATTTAAGAAGATCAGAAGATCGCATATGTATTTTGGGAACATGTACAAGAACATACAGTATTTCACCTTCATTTTACTGGCCTTATTCTCCAATATGGAGGTGCGTTTTTGCGATTGTTTTAGAATTTGCCAATGGGAGAAATTACTAGGAATAATAAATGGCAGGAAACAGTCAAAACTACTTGCTCTACAAACAAACGTGGTCATGATTATACAGAAAAAGTAGAATAATATAATAAGAAAAATATCAGTTTGAAACAATAAGAAGCAAAACAAGCCATTTTTAACATCTAAAAATCAATGGAAGAGAATGAGAGTGGAGGTCTTGAGCCAAAAAGATTCCAATGGTGGAATCTAAACAGTAATCTATGGTATGTGGAAAAATGATGTATTTTTTAACTGTAATCCTTATTATTTTTAGCAATGTCATAGGACACCAATATACTGTATAGAGAGAGACTTTGAGACTTAAACAGTTAGTTTGCTTAAAGGTTTTGTTCACTCCAAAACTGAAAAATCTGTCATCGTTTACTCACCCTCAAGACTTCTATTTATCTTCAGGGGGGAAAAAAAGAAAATATTTATAATGAGATTTCACTCTCACACAAAACTCATGCTTCAAACCATTCATAATCCATGTGAATCAAGCAATTTAATCCAAGCCTTCTGAAGTGATCGCTTTATATGCTTTGGGCTTTTTCATCTAAATATTGATCAGTGAGCATAAACAGCAGCTCAAATGTATTAGCTCGACAAAACAACCTATGGTTTAAAATAAAAGTCTAAATGAAATCTGTTCCACTTTTAAAATGACAATATCACCTCAGAAGACTTTAAAACACTTAATTGACATGGATTTTCTTTTGTTTTCCAATCAATCTATCAATCAATGATGTGTCCTTATACTCTTCAGTCAATATAACTTGACATCTCGTCTCTTCTCTGATGACGTTTTATTGGCGTTAGAGCGGAACATCATGACAGGCAGGACAACAGGGCATGTCACTGTGATGAAATCGACCAGTAGTAAACCACAACCAGCCAATCAATTCCCTATGGACAAAATCAAGTTCTGCACACGCTTTCCTGTTCAAAAATGCCACAACATAGAAGCACTATAAAGAAATGCTGGATTTCACAGAATCGATTTGTGTTGAGACAACATGAAAGGCTTACATTAACTTATGAGTTTTTACAAATTTAAGTGGATTGAACATAAAACAATTAAGTTATCCCCAAAAACCTCAAGAATTGTGTTTCAAGTCATTTTTTG
Organism: Danio albolineatus; assembly: GCA_903798035.1. NCBI lineage: Eukaryota > Metazoa > Chordata > Actinopteri > Cypriniformes > Danionidae > Danio > Danio albolineatus. The sequence goes on from CAIGQQ010033860.1 coordinate 5,413,353, forward strand.
AATTTTATTGATAAACTAACTTCGAGAGGATCACATGCTTATGATTGACCACAGCGTGTCCTGCATTAGCTAACACATGATTCAACAGTCAGATAAATCCTAACACCTTATAAATAACCAAAGTTTCTTACCTAAAGGCCGGCACACACTGTGAGATTTTTTATATTCCTGAACGATTGTAGCATGTCAGATTGCATGAACATGGCTCTCATCTCGCATTGTATGCGGCACGTGGTGGTGGAATCTGTCTCTGGTTGTGAACTGCCGCTTGGTGAGGGGCTCAAAGTGCTGACTGTACCGAGCGAGAGGAGGCTGGATGAAAGGAAAGCTTCCCATCCCACTGTGCCTGGTGTAGGCCTTATGGTGCATCTACAGCACCCTCCTGAATGGGACGTTTCAAATAGAAGTTTTTTCTCTAGACAGTTGATGAAGTGTGACTTCATCTCAGCTGTCATAAAGTCAGACTGAACGACAACGAAGGCACGCCAAACGCGGAAAAAAATGCGTTTCCAAACGAGTTTGACATCATCCACCTGCTACACCTTTACTATCCCACGTTCTGAAATGATTCCACACAGCAAACATAAACAAACTGTTGCGGCAATGTTGCACATGGTGTGTCTCAATAAAACCAGGAAGAAAAGCACAGTTTTGACATTTCCCACGGTCATTTGAATTGCCGCATGAATCGCGTCATCAAATTCGGTGGTCCTATTGGTTCTTGGATTGACGCTCATCGCAGCTGTTGTCACAGTAAGTGTCTGAAATCTTCTGACACTGCCAAAACTTCATCTGAGGAAAAATCTGATTGCAACGGCTATACTGATTTTACTAGTAAATCTGCACTTGGATCCTCAACACCGTTGTCAGTGTCACTCACCCCGTTACAGATAACTGTAAATATCCTGAATATTACTGAAACAGCTTCACTGGTAAATTAAAAGAGCAGTTTACACAGGCAAGGATGTTCTGGAAAAGACCATTCACACATCCATTCCAAAATACAGATAAATTCTGCCATTATTAACCAGAAATGGCCTCTAAGCACAATCTCTATACTCAACAAAATGCAGGGTTCCCTACAAGTCCTTCATGTTGTTCCAGCAGAAATCGAATAAGTTAACTTAATCCTAAGGTTGATTGAACATGAAACAGTAAAGCTGTCCAAAAAAAAAGAGCTTGAGAATTGTTTTTTTTTTCCAGCTCATTTTAAATAAGCCGTTTGATCAAACATCAAAAATGACGTTTTGAGTGTAAAAATTTGCAAGAAAATGTGCTCACAGTGGAAAAACATTATTTTTTTTCTATCAATTCCTACCTTTCTTCCTTTTGACTTTGGTATGAAATGTGACCTAGGTGTGTTTTCTATTGTTTCCTTCAGAAAGCATGTCGGACTGAAATTATTCCTGTTTAAGAGATGCATAATGTTCGCGGAGAGCAAAGAAAAAATCTAAAAAGAAAACAATCACACAGTTCCACCATTCGACTGATTTTTTTTTCTCTCTCTATTTTGAATTAGCAGGCAAAAAATAAAATCTGAAGCATTTCACAGAAATATATATAAATAAATGTCTCCATAAATAAGAGGTGGAGGAGGTATCAGCAAAAGGCAAGGCAAACATTCATCTTTAGTACAAAACAACACAGCACATCTCTAAGAACGCCACTTTGAAATTTGTAAAGCTTGTGAGTTGAATTGTTCGGCGTACGGTTGTGGGCCGAGTCTCTGGGGAAGGCTTTGTTATTCTAAAAGCACATTTCTGTGGGAAAAGAAAACTTCTTGAGGTTTCCGTGTGGTAAAGTAACTAGCTTTTCTGTAGCAGCAGTGATAAAGGTTTTCTGAACACATCTGTAAGCGTCCAGCTGTCAGTGGAGATAACGGACAAGAGGATGTATTATGAAAACAGGCAGCCATGCTTTCGTGAGCGCAACACATCAGCCAAGAGGTTTTACAAGCCTTGGCAAAGATCAACTGCATTATTGTCAGTGATAAGTAGCCGCCATTAGCATAATTGAGACTATCACAACTGGGCAAACGCACACACAGTGTAAAACATGCAAACTTATTCGGAGTACACAAGCCGATGCGATAAACCAGAATTACAGCTTTTGTGAATTGATTGTGCTGACAGTATAAGGCAACAAATTAATGTTGCATGTGTTAAATGATGGCTTGTTGGTTTTTATTTCACTCTTTACCTATACAGAAGGTGTGATCATCAGTGTTTTATTCATATTTCTCGACTCGTTTGGTTTTACTATTGATTCTAACACATTACAGCACTTAAGCTTTGAGTCTGCGTAGAGATGTGAAATGAAAAACGAGGAATATTTGTTAAATAGATAAACAAAAACTTCCTTAATTAAGGAATGAATGCCTTCATAATAGCACTTTGAGCACTCTCAGGTTCATTCAGATGATTCTAATGCTATATACACGAGTCCAGTGGTCTGGGATATGGTTTGTTTGAACTCGCACAGCTGAAATGAGTTGATTTAAAGGGGCAGTTCAAACAAATATGAAAATGTACTCCCTCTTTTCTCTCCGTCAAGTGGTTCCAAACCTGATTGAGATTAAGGCCCCGTTTACACTAGTGCGTTTTAGTTTTAAAACGGCGTTTTAGCAAGAAAATGATCCGCGTCCACACTCGCGTTTTCACCCAGCGTCTCAACAGATCTCCGTCTTCACTAATCCACCAAAAACGTATATCACGTGACTATTCGCGCACTCTGGGCATGCGCGTTCAAGTATAAACAGGAAGCATGTGTCTCGCTTGCCATTTGGTTATTGTTAGTCAACAAACGCTGGTTGAATGATGAACGCGATAAAGAAAGCAAGAGAGGTCTTTTTGTGGACAGACGACGAGGTCGAGTTGTTACTTAAAGTAACATATGAATATAAAACTTCCATGGCTATCGAAAATACAGCGTTTACAGTGAAGACTGGTCTGCTGTCTGCCGGTGACGTTAAAGCCACGTGCGCTTGACGAATAAGGGAAGGATATGCAATGACCCAAAGCCCCAATCACGTAGCGGATCTCAGCAGCCACGCCTCCGTTTTCAAAAGTATGCGTTTCCCTCCATCCACACTGAGACGCTGCAGCAGCGTTTTAAAATGAAAACGCTCTCTCCAGCGTTTCTAAAACGCTCCATTTTCGCACCTCGAAAACTCCGGCGTAGTATGGACGGATGGCGTAACCGTAGCAAAACTTATGCGTTTTAAAACGAAAACGCACTAGTGTAAACGGGGCCTAAGTGTAGGCTTACAATTAGGGTTATGTGCTTCTACATTATTGTTCTTTAAATAATTAACTGTTTAGCTTAGGTTTAGTGAAAGGGATTGGGTATTGGTAGACTGACAACTACATTTTTTACACACAAAGACAAGGATAAAATTTCATTTATTCGTTTTCTTTTGGCTTAGTCCCTTATTTACCAGGGGTCACCACAGCAGAATGAACCACTAACTATATTTTATGCAGAGGATGGCATTCCAGCCACTAACCAGTATTGGGAAACACTCAAAGACTTTCGCATTCACATACCACGGTCAATTTGGTTCATCCAATTCACCTATTTGTCTTTGGGCTGTGGGGGAAACCGGAGCACCCAGAGGAAACCCGCGCCAACATTGAGGAGAACATGCAAACTCCACACAGAAATGCCAACTGGACAAGCCGGAACTTGAACCAGGGACCTTCTTTCTGTGAGGCGGCAGTGCTAACCACTACCGTGCTGCTGTGGATACAATTTATCGACAAAAAAAAGGACTTCGGAACAAATAATGTGCGTTAAGAAAAATGTGATAAAATCAACAATAACAACAAAAGCAGCTCTCACTGTGAATTTATACTCAGCTCTTCACACATACTAGAGTTACCTGCAGTGGGGCTAGCTGTGAATGAGTGAATCACACACACACACGTCTTGTGAAATACGTGATGAGCAGCAACAAACACCACAGAGGAACAGCTAGCTTCCTAATCTCGGGATCCTGCAGTCTGCACTAGAACACACATAAACAGAACACTGTTAGTTCAATGACAATCACTCAAAAAAACTGTTTTGTTGCTTGTTCAAACAACTTATTTAAAGAGCCCATATTGTACATTAAAAAAGGTCATATTTTGGTTTTGGGGGTCTTCATCAACAGGCTGATATGCATGCAAGGTCAAAGAACACATTCATTGTCTTATAATCTGCATTTATTTTTACCTCATTATCCCAGCGACTCCCATATGAATCGTTCAGCGATTCATTTGTTCCCAAACAACTCCTTAGCACGATGCTAAACTGCACTGATCGGCCCGATGAGTCGATGACCCAGTCTGTTGCGATTGGTCGACAGCGCTCAGCGCGAGAGAATGACCATCACGGCATAGTGAATACGTGAGCATACCTGCCAACACTCCCGTTTTTCACAGGAGTAGCCCGTATTTCAGACCCATCTAACGACACCCTCCCGATTTGTTATTTCTCCCGGAAAACCACCCCCCGGTCCTTAGCGTTTTGGTACGGTCTGTGAAACCCCCGGGTCGCCAACATTGGTCCGATCGCAGCGCCCGAAACACGCTTCACAGGAGTTAAGACAGCTCACTCCCGAACTCAACCTCCCCAATCTCCCAGCATATTACTCTATTGTAAACCATAACTAAAAAAACAGCGACAGACATTCAGTATTAATGCACACAGCAGCAAAAGCTGACCCATTACGACGCATGACCGCCACGCGTGAGTAGGAACAACCCATGGTGGCCATAGCAACGACAAACAGCAAAGGGATACGAGCTCACAAACGCATTTTAATCCGTAAACAAAGCGACGCGCGTCGCGTTTTCAAAACACAATTAAATACATAATTTGCAAGCTATAGAAAACAGCGAGGCAACAGTTTTAATCACACTTAGGTTGAAATGGGGGACGAAGAAGAGGTTCGATAGAGGGTGCACGCCAGATTCACGGTGGCAGGCCAGATCAGCTGTCAGGCCACTCGGAAACGTCCCGGTGCTCCCCATGCTCCTTCCGTTAACGACGGCCGGCGAATCCCCCGTTGTAATAGTGTAGATTTTAGAAGCACTCCCCAGAGAGAACACAGCACAAAGCTGGGCTAATGTCAAGGTTTATTTTTGCAAAAATGCCTCACGCACTGACTCTCACAGCTTTATCTTTAGGAACGGAAAAGAGCACACCTTTCCCCTCACACTTCAGAGCACTGCGTCCACGACGTAACATGATTTAACCTGTTTCGTGTTCACGTCATGCCGAAACGGCTAAAGACTTGTTATAACAACGATTCATTTGAAGAACGATGAGTCGACTCTTTTATAGATGAATCAATAGTTTTAAACACTGTGCACTTTCAGATTTAAGCCTTAGCTGGACATTTCACTTCACTGGTACACACTACATGCAAGCTCATTTTCAAAAACCCATAATATGGGCTCTTTAAAACGAGCTAAAACAACACAATTCCTGAGATTTAGCTATTAGCCATTAGAAGTTTTTTTTTCCTTGCCGCTGTCTCCACTGGCTCACATGGTTCAGGACTTGTAGAGCTGCACATCGATGGATTTGCTCTTGAGTGTTTGGACTCTCAGTAGTGAATATTAAACCACACTGAACTAAACTGAACTCCAACACTAAAAACTGGACTGACACTGTTTCAGTTTACTATAACCTTCAATGTGAAGCTGCTTTGGCACAATCTATATTGTAAAAGCGCTATACAAATAAAGGTGAATTGAAAAAAAAATTAACATACACACAATGATCAGTAAGTTAGATCAAAGCATATTTGTGTGCACTTATAAATACTGAAGGGTTCGTGTTTGTGCATGTAACAGTTTTGTGTGTATGTGTGTGTGTGTGTATGCAAATCTGGTTCAAAGGTGTGCATAATATTGAATAAAATACTCTCTGCAACCCTATGAAAACAGACGTGCAACCCCAGTTTGGGTCACGACCCAGCAGTGTTATGCAGACCCGGTTGTGGATGGATCTTAAGTACAGTATCATTCTGTTTGAATTACTGCAGACAATGAGCTACAATGACTTTGCCTTTGCATAAATCTTTAATTACCCCTGTGAGTCAATGACTTTGACTGGTGTGGCTTCTGATGTCAATAATAAATAAAGTCCTTAGCTAGGCTTTCTGTCCCTCTGTTAAACACGCTGCCCTTGAGACATGCGCGTCACTTTTAGTTCTGGCTGTATACAACCAGTTGGGGCTCAGAAAACATGAAAGAGAGAGAAAGAGAGAGACTATAACATGAAAAAGAAATTCAGGACTGCCCGTAGCTAGGTTTACAAGCATCCAAGTAATTGGTTTATAATTGGATTGATGGCTGAACTGAAATACAGATTTATTACAAGCTTTTCCTTTGAGTCACTAGTTGTGTTTGTGCTACCTTTCAAATTGCCTAAACTGAAGTTGTTAATTAAAAAAAAAAAGTTATTTTGGAAACACTTTATTTTGATGGTCCATTTGAGTATTAGTAGACTGTCTACTTAATATCTGTTAATACTGACATTCAACAGACATTTAACTGACTATAAGAAACTTTGCAAGTACATGTCAACTAACACTAACCCTACCCCTAAACCCAACCATCTACTTATAATCTAATAAGAATTAGTTCCAATGTAACTTAAATTCAACAAATGGACCATCAAAATAAAGTGTGTATACAGTAATTCAGTAAAAACTCCCCAAAAAAGAAAAACATTTTATGCATGATATGGTTTTTGATGATATGATTTTTCAATTTGCAACAGGAATATTCCCCTTTTTTGTGTTTACAGATCACCTGCTCTATGTAAATGTCAAATGGTTATTATTCAAATATATACAGTAGATAGTTCGGACTGCTGAGCGAATCATGGTACAACCCTCCCTACTCCCTACTCTCCAAGAACTGTACTTATCCAGAGCGAGCAGAAAGGCTGCCAAAATCACTCTGGACCCCTCACACCCAGCAAACTGCCTCTTTGAACTGTTACCTTCTGGTCGTCGCTACAGAGCACTGCGCACCAGAACAGCCCGACACAGAAACAGTTTCTTCCCTCAGGCAATCCATCTCATAAACACTTGATGATAACAATCGTGGAACCAACATCACTACCTGCTATACACTTTTACACACACATACACTTATTTAACAACACAATTTACATGCCAATTTGCATATAGCAAATACACTTTTTACACACACATACACTTATTTAACAACATACTTTACATGCCAATTTGCACGTAACAGCTGCACATATAACGTTGTATATAGCAATATGCCTGTACATACACTTGTCAATTTGTATATTTGCATTTAACACTTACTTATTATTTATTATCCGTTCATTGTCCTGTCTCTGTAATTCTGTTGCACTGTTGAAGCTCTGTCAGAAAAACAAATTCCTCGTATGTGTGAATATACCTGGCAATAAAGCTCTTTCTGATTCTGATATGCATTTATTTGTGGAAACTGGCTCCTAATGAATCAGATATCTAGATGCTGTAAAACCAGGTGGCAATTACATAAGGGATAAAGTAAATCCTGGTTGTTGTTACCATACAGTCATACAGTCTTATCTGTTATTTGAGCCTAAAGCAGGGGTCTCAAACTCGTAGCCCGGGGGCCAAATGCGGCCCGTGGGACGATAGTTTGTGGCCCCCCACCTTAATCTGATATGTATGGCACATTACGGTGTTGTGTGCGGAGCTGAATGAACCTGCCAATCATGGTGGGGTATATGGCTCCCGGAGGTGGGACATCGGCTTGACGCAGGTAGAGAAACATTTCTCAATTAGTGAAAGTTACAGCAGCCAGTGCTTTCTTCCTTAGATCGTGGCTGCCTAGTTTCTATTGGGCACACGAAGACATTCGTCCCAGCGTGCTTCAATCACAACACTTAAAAAAAGTTAAGCTGCTGCCCAGCAGGACATTATACGCAGATAAATGTATATAAATCAGTGCTTAAATTGAGCCGGATCTTGCCGGGTGCTGTTTTAGAAAATATTCGTGTTTTGCTTTCCGGTATTTATTTAATTTTTTTTCCATCTTGTTTTTTTCCATCTTATGCACAAAATAAGATAAAAAAGTAGACAAATTAGAATTTAATAATTAATATAATTAATTTTTTGTGGAAAACCTAATGAGGCCCAGCCTCACCCAGACTCCTCACCATGCCTCGAGCGGCCCCCAGGTAAATTGAGTTTCAGACCCCTGGCCTAAAGGGCTTTATTCTGCGAAAACAACCATCTGTATGTACTTTATCCTACTTATTATAAGGCTATTTGCCATAAAAATGTAAAAATAGACACAAAACATTTTCTGAGTCACAAAATTTATTCATGTTTTTAATTAAACGCAAACCTGACAGAAACTAAAATGACTGAACGGAGCATACACTAACCTACATAATATTCAGTCACAAGATGGTCTAAAACTGTCAAAAACAGCAGCTTGACTGGCAAAATAAATATACTCACGTAAATATGGATGTGAACGTATTCACTGATGCTCAAGTTTCAAAGTACTCAGATGAACGTGTGTTTTTAAATTCAGACTTTGTTATCTGGAAACCACACACCTTGGAAAGTCACTACTAACTAATGTGTGTCAAGTATTTCTGAGAGATGTAAAATAAATGGTGAATATTTAGCAAAAACACAACAGACACTAGTTAGTGGCGGTTGGGGAGAGACGATTGCGACTCTGTAAGTGAAGAGCTTAGGGGTTAATGGATGATTGCGATGTCATAAGTGAAGAGAGGAGGGGGGATTGGACAAATACAAAATTGCAGAAGAAGGTGGGGGTTATTGATCGATTGCATCAGGAAAGGGGGGGATTTGACGAATACAATACTGTAAGGGAAGAGCGTGGGGATTTGGAAGATTGCTATGTCGTTGGTGAAGGGGAGAGTTTTGGACGATTGCCACATCGTAAATGAAGGAAGGGTTGGACGATTGTGATGTCGTAAATAAAGAGCGGGGTTGGGGGTTAGTGGGAGATGATTGGGATGTTGTAAGTGAAGAGCAGGGGCGATTGGACGATTGCAACCGTGTAAGAAAATAGGGGGGTTGGATGATTGCGATGTCGTAAGTGAATAATTAAGGAGTGAGGGAGATTGGACAATTGTGACATAAGTGAATGGGAGAGGAGGTTGCATATTTGCAGTGTCATATGTGAAGGGGGTGGTGGATGATTGTGACGTCGTATGTAAAGAGCGGTGGTTGGGTGGACTGCGACATCGTAAGTGAAGGGGGGGGGGGGGTTATTGAATGATTGTGACGTTGTCAGTGAAGGGGGGATTGGACAATTGCAACGTCGTAAATGAAGAGCAGGGGGTGATTGGATGATTGCAGTATCGTGAGTAAAGAGGAGGTTAGTGGACAATTGCAATGTCGAAAGTGAAGGGGGTTGGACGATCGTGACAGCGTAAATACAGAGTGGGGGTTGGTGGGAGATGATTGCAACGTCGTAAGTGTATAGGGCGAATTGGATGATTGCAACATTGTAAGTGAAGAGTGAGAGAGATTGTATGATTGTAACGTCATAAGTGAATAGGGAGGTTGGATGTTTGTGGCGTCATAAGTGAAGGGGGGGTTGGACGATTGCGATGTCATAAGAAAAAAGCAGGGGTTGAGGGGTTGGTGGAAGGCAATTGAGACATCATAAGTGAATAGTGGGGGGATTGAACGATTGTGATGTCGTAAGAGAATGGTGGGGTTGGATGATTGCAATGTCGTAAGTGAAGAGTCGGGGGGGATTGGACGATTGTGATGTCGTAAGAGAATGGGGGGGTTGGATGATTGCAAAGTCGTAAGTGAAGAGCAGGGGGGGATTGGATGACTGCAGTATCGTAAGTAAAGAGGAGGTTAGTGGACAATTGCTATGTCAAAAGTGAAGTGGGTTGGACGATCATGATGGCAGAAGTATAGAGCGGGGGTTGGTGGGAGATCATTGCAATATCATAAGTGTATAGGGCTAATTGGATGATTACAACATCGTAAGTGAAGAGTGAAAGAGATTGTATGATTGTAACATCGTAAGTGAATAAGGGGGCTGGATATTTGCGGTGTCATAAGTGAAGGGGGGGTGGGACGATTGCGATGTCATAAGTAAAAAACGGGTTGACGGAAGGCTATTGAGACATCATAAGTAAATAGAGGGGGGATTGGACGATTGTGATGTCATGAGAATGGGGGGGTCGGATAATTGCAATGTCGTAAGTAAAGAGTCAGGGGGGGATTGGACGATTGTGATGTTGTGAGAATGGGGGGGTTGGATGATTGCAATGTCGTAAGTAAAGAGTCAGGGGGGGATTGGATGATTGTGATGTTGTGAGAATGGGGGGTCGGATGATTTCAATGTCGTAAGTAAAGAGTCAGGGGGGATTGGACGATTGTGATGTCGTTAGAATGGGGGGTCGGATGATTGCAATGTCGTAAGTGAAGAGTCGGGGGGGATTGGATGATTGTGATGTCGTTAGAATGGGGGGTCGGATGATTGCAATGTCGTAAGTGAAGAGTCAGGGGGGATTGAAGGATTGTGATGTAGTAAGAGAATGGTGGGGTTGGATGATTGCAATGTCGTAAGTGAAGAGTCGGGTGTGGGATTAGATAATTGTGATGTCATAAGAGAATGGGTGGTTGGATGATTGCAATGTCGT
>CAIGQQ010033860.1:5424033-5440910 GCA_903798035.1 Danio albolineatus
ATTGTGATGTCATAAGAGAATGGGTGGTTGGATGATTGCAATGTCGTAAGTGAAGAGTCGGGGGGGGGATTGGACGATTGTGATGTTGTAAGAGAATGGGGTGTTGCACTATTGCAATTGTACAGAACCTGTCGCTGGGACCCTAAATTGCCTGTGCCCAATGCACTCTGTTACCCTTTTCCCTCTACTTACGACACTCCTGTCCACATGATCACACTATAACTGGAGTTACAGAAAATCTTCACCTTGGTCAGAGTTTTCAAAATGTTTTATTTCAGTCACCTGATTCTCCATTTTCATGTACAAACAACAAAACCGTGTAGAACAAAGGTGAGGTTTTGAAAATACCCGTGTTCGTGTAGACAGTACCTGAAAAGGTCCAGTGTTTGATTCCAAAAGTCATTCAAAAGTGCATTGAGTTGTTTCTGTTTGATTAGCTGATGATTTATTTGCATTACCAAGCAGTTGAACAGATGTACTTAATAAAGTGGGCTGGCGAGTGTATATCTCTGAAGAACAGAGAGTAGCAGCTGAGTCAGACTTTTACAGTGGCGTCATTTGATGGATGTAAAGAACAGAAGGTGGAGGTGTCTGCAATTTAGCTACTAACCCCATAATCAATCTGCTCTGCCCTTCCATTAAAAGCTCCGTGTCAGAAAACAACCATACGCCGTCTGTGGACTTGAGTGTCCAATGACTACTTCAAACCGCTCACCATGTGTTGAACCCCCCGCTGAGGTCTTTACGGGGTCTCTGAGGACTTATCGTTTTGAAGATAAATGACCAGTGAAATGGCTAAAGGACTTTTAATGGCAGAGTGACAACATAATCCACCCTTGCGCGTTTCATGCGACGCGGCAGGAGGTATTTAACAGTCTTTTCCTGTTTAGTTTAGCATTTAAAGACAGATTAGCAGAAATATATTAATAGATTCGTAATGGGAGATGTTTTCGGAGGCACAAAGAACCTATGAATCATTCAGCAATTCAGGCAAATGTGGAAAAAACATAATTGCATGTGCTAAAGTCATTACAATAGAGTGTTGCAGGAGTGAGTTATTTTTGTTGCTCAAAACTCAGAAACGGGTTATAGCATTTTGTTACTTCTGCTCCCATTGTCCCAAATTTAAAGAGCCCCTATTATGGGTTTTTGAAAATGAGCTTGTATGCAGTGTGTCACACAGCTCTAAGTGAAGTGAAATGTCCAGCTAAGGCTTAAATCTGAAAGTGCACAGTGTTTAAAACTATTGATTCATCTATAAAAGAGTCGACTCATTGTTCCTCAAACGAGTCGCCGTGCTAACGAGTCTTTAGCCGTTTCGCCATGACGTGAAAACGAAACATAAGCCCCGCCCATTTATGCGCGCGCAGATTCGAAATCCTCAACCCCACTCACAAATAACAGCGGTGCGAAAAAGTTGCCAGATCGGGCGGTTTTCAACTTGATTGTGCAGGTAAAACCTTTTGGACAGGGTATGGGCTGAAATCAGTCAGCAACATCTGGCAACACAGTGAAGAGCACCGTGCTTAGCTGGAAGTGTGCAGAGAACCCAGAGATGAGACTTTGAAGACTTAGTAGTTTCTGCAGAAATAGCTCTGCATTAAACCCAGCCACGAGCTGTTCCCCCTCCGAGGAGTGCTTACAACGGAGAATTAGGAGCACCAGGACATTTCCCTTGTCTGCTATCCAGCAAGTGTGAGTAAGTGCGATTAAAACGGTCGCCTCATTGTTTTCTCTAGCTTGTAAATGATGCATTTAACTGTGTTTTGTAACTTGTAACCACTTGTAGTGTCTCTGGTTAACTTGTATTCTCATATCGCGTCTAAACGCGCGTTGTAAACGCGACGCGTGCCGCTGTGTTTACGGATTAAAATGCGTTTGAGCGTGTTCCTCTGCTGTGTGTCGTTGCCATGGCCACCATGAGCTCTGCTACACACGTGCGGCCGTGCTGTTTATAATGGTTCAGCTTTTGCCGCTGTGTGCATTAATACTGAATGTGTGTCGCTGTTTTTACTTCTGGTTTAGAATTAGAGTGATATGCTGGGAGATCGGGGGTTAGTTTCAGGGGTGAGGTGTCTGAAATACGGGCGACTCCCGATAAAAACGAGTGTTAGCAGATTAGCTCACGCACATGCTATGACTTTAATGTTGATAAGCCGTGGTGGGCATTCTCTCACGCTGAGCGCTGTCGACCTATCGCAACAGACTGAGTCATCGGTCCAATCAGCGCAGTTTAGCATCGCGCGAAGGAGGGGTTTTGGAACAAATGAATCGCTGAACGATTCATATAGGAGTCGCTGGGATAATGAGGTAAAAATAAATGCATATTATAAGACAATGAAAGTGTTTTTTGACCATGCAATCAGATCAGCCTGCTGTTGGAGACCCCCAAAACCAATATATGACCCTTTTCAATGTATAATATGGGCTCTTTAAGAGGTTTTTGAATGTGTGTGTTTGTGTATGTGTGTGTGTCTGTGTGAATTGGGTAACATAATGTATAAGTTACAATCTCAATTTATGTTTTGTTTTATTCTAAAACAACACATTTCACAAACTTATGTCAACTTCAGGCATATTCATTCATTCATTCATTCATTTTCTTTTTGGCTTAGTCCCTTTATTAATCAGGGGTCACCACAGCGGAATGGACCGCCGACTTATCCAGCATATGTTTTACACAGCGGATGCCCTTCCAGCTGCAACCCATAAATGGAAAACATCCATACACACTCATTCACACACATGCACTACGGACAATTTAGCCTACTCAATTCACCTATACCACATGTCTTTGGACTTGTAGGGAAACCAGATCACCCAGAGGAAACCCACGCCACCATAGGGTGAACATGCAAACTTCACACAGAAATGCCAACTGACTAACTAGCGACCTTCTTTCTGTCAGTCGATTGTGCTACCCACTGCGCCACCGTGACACCACTTCAGGTATAATGAGTTCATTTTCTAAAACTGTGTGATATAAAAAAAAATGATAATTTCCTGTAAACTTAATCCATTGGTAATGTAAAATACGCTTAAAAATCTGTGAAAGGGAACATGTGGTTTTGTTGTTTTGATTATTGTTGTATAACTTATGGGGTGACGTGGTGGCGCAGTAGGTACTGCTGTCACCTCACAGCAATAAGGTTGCTGGTTCGAGACTCGGCTGGGTCAGTTGGCGTTTCTGTGTGGAGTTTGCATGTTCTCCTCGTGGGTTTCCTCTGGGTGCTCCGGTTTCCCCCACAAGTCCAAAGACATGTAGTATAGGGGAATTAGGTAGACTAAATTGTCTGTAGTGTATGAGTGTGAATGCGTGTGTATGGATGTTTCCCAGAGATGGGTTAAAGCTGGAAGGGCAGCCGCTGTGTAAAACATGTGCTGAATAAGTTGTCGGTTCATTCTGCTGTGGTGAACCTGGATTAATAAAGAGACTAAGCCGAAAAGAAAAAGAATAAATGAATGTTTAACTTATTGTAAAAACACTAACAGAGTTGACCAGCTCAGGAGTGGCACCTGGTGAGGTCTTCTGCTGCTATAGCTCATCTGCCTCAAAGTTGGATGTGTTGTGTGTTCAGAAATGCTCTTCTGCATACCTCAGTTGTAACAAGTGTTTACTTGAGGTGGCTGTGCGTGAAAATCCCAGTTGATCAGCAGTTTCTGAAAAGCCTGTCTGGCACCAACAACCATGTCAGTTCAAAGTCACTTAAATCATCTTTTTTCCCCATTCTGATGCTCAGTTTGAACTGCAGCAGATCGCCTTGACCATGTCTAAATGCCTAAATGCACTGAGTTGCTGCCATATAATTGGGTGATTAAAAATTTGCGTTAATGAGCAGTAGGACTGGTGAGTGTAGATGTTAAGGGCAAATATGTAAATACATCTTAAACTTAGTAATCACACAAAAAGGACCAAAATAAGACTTTATAATAAATTAAACTTAAACTAGGGGTGCCACGGTGGCGTAGTGAGTAGCACGTTCGCCTCACAGCAAGAAAGTTGCTGGTTCGAGCCCCGGCTGGGTCAGTTGCCATTTCTGTGTGGAGTTTGCATGTTCTCCCCGTGGTTGCGTGGGTTTCCTCCGGGTGCTCCGGTTTCCCCCACAGACCAAAGACATGTGGTACAGGTGAATTGGGTAGGCTAAATTGTCCGCAGTGTATGAGTGTGAATGTGTGTGTGTATGGATGTTTCCTAGAGATGGGTTGCGGCTGAAAGAGCATCCGCTGCGTAAAAAATATGCTGGATAAGTTGGCGGTTGATTCCGCTGTGGCGACCCCGGATTAATAAAGGGACTAAGCCGACAAGAAAATGAATGAATGAATAAACTTAAACTAATCAAAAACTTAATGGTTATGATGAAGCAAATCCATCAATTTTTTTATTTTTTATTTTTTTACTTTTTGACAGCTAAATCATGGATTTTGTCTTGTCCAGAGAGAAACCCCTGCTAAAAATCCAGCATAAACCAGGATGAACGGCACAATGGTTCTCTCTGATTTATTCTGGTTTAAGTTGGTATAGTGCAGCTTTAGCTGCTGGACCAGAACAGCCATGGCTGTTCTCAAGCAAAACTGGAAAATCTCAGCACTGCCTCTGGGAACCAGCGACCAGCATCCTATATAGTTCAAATGCTGGATTTTCTTCAGTAGGAAATGACATTCCTGTCCACAAGTGACTCTAAAGCTTCTTTTACTTAGTACTGTAATACTTCAGTTGAATGTGTTAAATGGGTTTTCAAACCATTTCAAGATTATGTCTATACTGTATGAAAACTTGAGATTAAGATGAATGAAACAGTCACAGGTCACATTGACATGAGTTTTGAAAACATTGAATTATTTGAAAAATTTCAAAAGCACTCATGTAAAATACTGTAATGTTTAGTTTCTACATGACCTTACCTTGAAATATGCATTGAAGCCAAACAAATAATGTAGTGGCTTTAAAGGCTTTAAAGCGACATTATGTAACTTATTTAACATTATGTAACTATGTAAAATCATTATTAATGGCGAAGTACAAAATATGAAACTTGCGGTTAATTTCCAGCCGCTGTGGTGCCGGGAAAAAACGTAAAATAGCGTCCATTAAATTACAGAAATATACCGTAAAATAATGGATATTAAATTACAGATATTTTCTCAAATTAAAATTTCTGGTAAATTTCTGTAATTTAATGGCCGTTTTTTTTAAAAAAATTTCCGGCACCCCAGCTGCCGCAAATAAACCGGAAAATTAAGTTGTTTTTTTTCTTTTCTTTTACAGTATATCCAAGTACATTTTGATACATCTAAAATGATAATATATTTAAGTAGTCAGTAGTAGTCACTGGTGGATGTACAGGCTGGCCCAAGGAATCAATACGAAGACTCGTCTTTCACACACATACCTGTCAACCCTCCTATTTTTTTTTTACAGGATTCCCCGAATTTACAATTCTATCCTGCTGTCATCCTGTAAAGGTATTTCCTGTATTTCTCCTGTATTTTCTATCTTTCTATGAAGGGTGACAATAAATGAGAGATTCATCTTTGAATAGGCTAAATTTTTGATTATCTATTTGCAGATTTTTCTAATGTATACTATTTATCCTTTGTAAATAATAATACAATTAATAATAATAATAATAATAAAACATTTACTGACCGTTTCAACTGTTTATTTATAATGAAACCGCTCCAGAGGAACATATTTAGTAATTTGTTGTAGTTTTTATTATTATTATATTATTATCATTTTATTATCCATTATTAGTCTGTCAATGGGTCTTTCAAGAATCAGCCTCATGCTCTCCACTCCCCCATGACCGCCACAGCATCTGCTCAGGAGACAGCCTGGTCCAGGATTATGGAGACCTCTAGATTTGTTACATCCACAAATGGCTACAATACACTCTGCATGAAAGGTAATGTTTTAACCATAATACTAAACTAAAAGCATGGCTACTATGGATGATTCAAATTTACAATCTCTAGAAATTCACATGTGGCAACAATACATCTTAAATAAAAAAATCATAAAGGCTTGTAATGAAAGTTAGCACGTTTCTAGCATCACTACCTGATTTCCATTAATTGCATTTAGTAAATGTTTTTGCATATAGTAATTTGAGACATGATGGGCAAATACCAAGTCTTTTTCTTCCTTTTTTTATCTCCAGCAATTGTTTGCATGATGTCGCCTCCGAGGGTTTAATTTCTCCATCTCACCTCAGTGCGCATGAGATTAAATGCACTTTTCTGACAGGGTGCTCGACAGGACAGTAAACTAATGACTTATAAATCTGACCATGAGGAAAAGTCATGATTAAAAAAGTTTGCAGAAGCCTCGATGCTTCAGAATTCCAAGAAAGTGGCCTAAGGGGAGTGAGAAGAAGGGGCTAAAGGCGCCTTGTGTAATTTTGCCGCTGATGAAAACTCTTAATGCCATTTCTATCTTATCAAGGTCCCCTCCTCAGCCCCGGCAACAGGGCCATCATCTGAATACTAATGCGTCAGTAAGGCCACGCTAGAGTTCCATTAAAGAGAAAAAATTCATCGCACACCTGAGCTGAGGCAAACTCTTCATCAATTACATCTCTGAATAGCCAAACTCTCTTATTTTTTCCCCTCTTACTTGTAGGCTGATAGATTGACATTAAATTGAGTGTGTGTGTATCTGTGTGCGTGTGTGTTCGATTAAAAAAAAAAAAAAAAAAACAGTGTTGGCAGTAGCGTTGCTACAAAAAATCTGTAATCTGGGGTGCCGAAAAAAAAAAACATAAAATAACGGTCGGTAAATTACAGAAATTTACCGAAAAATAACAGATATTAAATTAGAGAAGTTTACCGTAAAATAACGAATATTAAATTACAGAAATTTACCGTAAAATAACAGATATTAAACTGCAGAAATTTACCGTAAAATAAAGGATATTAAATTACAAAAATTTATCGTAAAATAACTGATATTTAATTACAGAAATTTATCATAAACTAACGGATATTAAACTGCAGGAATTTACCGTAAAATAATGGACATTGAATTACAGAAATTTATTGTAAACTAACAGATAATAAACTGCAGGAATTTACCGTAAAATAACGGATATTAAATTACAGAAATTTACTGTTAACTAACGGATATTAAATTACAGAAATTAACCATAAACTAACGGATATTAAATTACAGAAATTTACCGTAAAACAAGCTATGTTTACCGATCGCGAACTCATAAAGCTAGGTGTCTAGCCGATGAAAGTAAATCCATATGATGGCGAGAATGGCGGTTTCTTCTTCTTCCTGTTTTACGGTGGTCGACAACAAACTTTTAGGTGTGTTATGGCCACCTTTTGCTCCAGTCAGTGACGTCGCCAAAACGATTAGGACACAAGAAACTTGCTTGATGGAAAGATGACTAAGGGAGAGGAGTTATTTCTGAAGCAGGATCCCTCATTACCATACCTCGAGAAGTATATAGTTTACTGTAGTAACGGCTAAAGTATACTACGGTCATTACTATTTGTTTACGATAGTTACTAATGATACTACATCATGTATTGAAATTCTGATTCTGATTGTGGTGTAAGCACAGCAGGTATTGAATGCTACCCCAGATAGTCATGCAATGTGAAAACATCTGTGACGTGACTACTTTGAAAATCGTACAGTCTGAACTTTACGGAGACCCGGAAGGGACGTGGTGGTGGGAAAAAAATTGGGTGGGAGAAAAAAATAATAATGAGTGGGAGAAAAAAAAATGGGTGGGAGGAAAATATATATTTTTAAGTTTTGCGTTCCCTCGCAAAGTTTTGCGTTCCCACGCAAAGATGTTTTGCGTTCCCTCGCAAAGCTGTTTTTCCACAAACACTTCCTGTTCACTTCATACATGTCAACCCCGTTTTTGCTGGGATTCTCCTGTATTTTACCATTCTATCCCGCTATCATCCTACCATTAAGTATTTTCCCATATTTCTCGTGTATTTTTTAATCTTGAAAGCATGCTGAAATTAATATCAAATTTCTGCATTCACTTTCTTTCCATCAAAGCTGTGCGTCGGTCATCACCATTCATATGCAACCTCTGAATCAGAAACGCGCTCCGTATGATAAACTGATCCCCGATCAGCCTCTGTACACACCATTTAAAGTGACACCTCTGTTATCAAACAAGTGAAGAGCAGCAAATGAATCTCTCTTTTTTGTTTGATAACAGTGGCGTCACTGTAGGAATGCGCAGATCTATAATGAAAGAATTCCATTACTTTAGTAACTGTTTGTGCTCATTTAAAAGAAGATTAGTTGTGTTTAAAAATAAAAACACGCAGGATAGACATGTTTATATATTATTAAGAGTATTTGTCTGTTTAAATACACACCTGAATATCAAAGTGTCCTGCACTTTCACTCCTCTTTAAATGGCGTGTACAGAAGCTGATCTGGGATCAGTTTATTATACGAAGCGCGTCAGTCAGCGCTTAAATCAGTCATTGGCTTATGCATTCTGCATATGATCGACACACAGCTTTAATGGAAAAAAGTGAGTGCAGACATTTGATATTAATTTCAGCGAGCTTTTAATACATGAGAATGGGAAAATACTTAATCATATAATAGCAGGATATAATGGTAAAATACGGGATAATTCTGGCAAAAATGGGAGGGTTGACATGTATGAAGTGAACAGAAAGTGTTTGTTGAAAAACAGCTTTGCGAGGGAACGCAAAACATCTTTGCAAGGGAACGCAAAACTTTGCGAGGGAATGCAAAACATCTTTGCGAGGGAACGCAAAACTTAAAAATATATATTTTCCTCCCACCCATTTTTTTTCTCCCACTCATTATGTTTTTTTCTCCCACCACCACGTCCCTTCCGGGTCTTGGCGTTACTGACAACTATTTTATCAACTCTTTCACAAAGTTACCTGGCAGATTGATGGGCATATGGCTGTAGGTATAAAATAATATAGTATAACTAATCGTTGATCTTCAGTGACTGTTCTTTTTTGCACTATTACATCATACCAAGAATAAACTTAGTTGTTTTGGCAGCTTGCTTTTCATAAAAAAGCTGTTTTGGGATGAACAGGGAAGTTTTGAGTTCTGGAAAGAGAGCATAGCATAGCAGCTTATGTGCCATAGTGACTTCTGATATCCTGACTGCATGTCAACAAACTTCTTCCATCAAACGCTAGCCGTGCTTGTGTGTGTTTCGAGTGCAGAATATGGAATTATAACTGCATGGAGCCGACAGTAACCTCTCCCATCTCCCTCGCAAATAATCAATCACGCTGAATTTAAAACTGGATGAAGATCGAGATAGCGAGGAGGAAGAGAGATTCAAGACTGCAGACGCTCACTTTGAAAAGCAGATCAAGGCATGCACTTAGCGGCTTAAACGCAACATTTTGTGTGTGTGTGTGTGTGTGGAGTAACAGGCGCTGAGGGATGTAACACCCAGAGCCCTCGGCACAGCAGAGGGTCCAGATCTCAACATCCAGATGGAGAACAGAAGAAATGGTAGGAAGAACATTAGAAATGCAGCATCTGCTGAAGTCAATGGGTGGTACGGAATCAATATTTTCATACGTCAATATCCATATTTATTTGATTTGTTCTAAAAATGCAAGTAAAATGCAGTCAAAAGTATGTTTAGAATGTAGCTTTCATTAATGGGTAATGTTTGGTTTTTCTTTCCACTGTGTCCTATATGACGGCAGCTAGCTCTCTGCAACTCTCACATGGTCGCCCGCTGAAGCTAAGCAGGGCTGTGCCCAGTCAGTACCTGGATGGGAGACCACATGGGAAAGCTAGATTGCTGCCGGAAGTGGTGTTAGTGAGGCCAACACTGGGGCGCTCAACCTGCTTTCTGTGTGGGTCCTAACACCCCAGTATAGTGAAGGGGACTCTATACTGCTCAGTGAGCGCCGTCTTTCGGATGAGACGTTAAACAGAGGTCCTGACTCCCTGT
This sequence comes from Danio albolineatus, assembly GCA_903798035.1. Classification (NCBI taxonomy): domain Eukaryota; kingdom Metazoa; phylum Chordata; class Actinopteri; order Cypriniformes; family Danionidae; genus Danio; species Danio albolineatus. The sequence continues at coordinate 5,433,984 of CAIGQQ010033860.1, forward strand.
GGTCGTTGAAAATCCCAGGATGTTCTTCAAAAAAAAAAGAGTAGGGCCCTATTGGCCTCTGTCCATTATGGCCTCCTAACCATTCCCATATCATAATTGGCTTAATCATAAATAATTGGCTGTCTCTTCTCTGTGGCTGCCATTGCGTCATCCAGGTGGATGCTGCACACTGGTGGTGGATGAGGAGACCTTTACTGTAAAATATAGAGTAATTTTCACAATGCAACATTAATATACAGTAACATACTGCATTTATTTATTTATTTTTTATTTATTTTGTACATTCAGCATTTTTTAATTTTATTTCAAGAGTTCACACTTAGATAATGCTTGACTATGATAGCAGGTTTGGCATGCTGTCCCGGGAGAGAATCCTGAGCTCGGAGATAGATGAGCCCAAGGTTCCCGCCTGATCAATGAGAATCGAGTGCCCCCATTTGTATGACTAATATGTGGTTCTGATTGATTCAATATGAATGTGTTAAATGCTTGTGACTGTTGTTAAATTTGTTTATGTGCATGTTTTTAGACTGTGGGAGGAACATGCAAACTCTGCGCAGGGAGTGCCGGCTGGCTCAATTAGAACTTAAGCCTGTGGCCCTCTTACTGTGAGGCAGCAGTGCTAGCCGTTGAGCCCCTGTGTTGCCCGATCATGGAAAGACAAAAACAAAGAGGAATGAAGTTTAGGCAGGATATATATTGTAGTTTTAGGATGATCTGATAGGCTAGCTAATCATTAGCGGATTATATGGATCAGCTGTAGTCAATCATATCACGTGCTCCTCTCAAAATTTGTTTGTGAAACTTCACTTAATGCTTATGTTTAGTTAATTTCATTGCACATTTTTCTTTTTTCTTGGTCCTTTATGCATATACTATTTGTTGAAAAACTTGTTTTGCTCAAACATTGACAAAACCAAATTTTAGGCAAAATTGTCACAATATTATGGATTGTTATATGATGCCAAAAAGTACTTATGTCCACCCCTAATCCTCCAACCCCTCACAGTGACGTCACTAGCTCCAATGAGTGCATTGTGTCTGGCATTGCATCTCTAAAATATGCAATATCAGCTTGCATCATCGTGGCTGCATCCAGATACTACTGGCCTATCTTTTGTTGTGTTTTGTACAAAAATGCACTTATATTAGCGGTTAATGTGTTTTGAATGCAAATTTCACTTTATTTAAAGAAAAATAAAGTGTTGACTTGTGATGCATGCTATGGATGTTTGTTAAAAACAAATGTGATATTAATTGTTCCGGACCTTTGACATTAATAAAAATTCAGATTTGGACTTTTTAATGTAGACATTGGAAACCCCTGCTTTAGAATATCATCATTTGAAGTAGCATGAAAGCAAATCATAAAAGTTTAGAACCACCTGAGTGTGAGTAAATGGTGCACTATCCCTTTAATACTGCGACGCTGCATACAAATGGCAAGAGACTGATCAAGAAAAAAAACTTAGTGTCGCTCTGAAATGTATTGCCTCTTTCTTGGTCATATTTCCTCTTTTTGTATCTGAAGGTGAAAGGACAGTTTCAAAAGACAGATTTGTTTGCATTTGAATAGACAAGCGTGTCTCGAAGACCTTCATTATTTAAAGAGTGATTATGCGGAGATCCAGTATTGGTCAGAAGGATATTAAAAATCTGGAATATCTGTTTGCTCTCTGATAATTGGAAATATCTAGATGGCCTTTTTGACTTCAAAGGATGTAACAAAAAAAAAAAAAAGCTTGTGTTGCGTCTTTGAAAAGGGCTGAAAAGAGGAGACATTGCCTCCTAGGGGTTTATAAGCTAACACTGATTAACAAACATTAGCACTGGAACTACTGTAGCATTAATGTCAACTGTTTTAATATGGCAAATGCAACACATTAATTAATTGCTACTGTATGCATGATATTTATTGGACTGAAAATAATTTATGAGATAACTTTTGTCGCATTTAAGATCTGATTTGTTCAAAAATGAAAGATCTTTATAGCCTGATTGAGATACAATATAAAGCACTGCATTAAATTCTATTGTTCCATGGCATGTCTTAAAAACATGAATATTTATTCAGATTTTTTGTGTGCGCGTTTTTGTTTGAACCCTTTCATCTTGTTTTATGCTTTCTTACAATATTTTTGCTGCTTGTTCAAACCACGCATTTAAAATGAGTTGAAACAACACAATTTTTGAGATTATTTTGGGACAAATGAATTGTTTCATGATCAATTTTTGATTTTACAGGCTGAGAGGGGCACCTCAGCCAATGAGGGCAGAGGGGCAGAGGCTCTAGCCACCGGGCCAACCCCTGTGCACGGTCCTGATGTATTGGACCTGGTCAGAATCAAGCTGCAGCGAGGACTCCAAAGATCACGCATCCCAATTTTAGATGCCAAAAACATATCAATAATTTTACTTGACACTGTCTTTTTGAAAACTTTCATTCCTTTAAAAACTACAACATCCATATCTTTTCAATTATTAAGCAAAATGCTTTTCCAAAATCAACACACTGCTGCTTTAGAAGTCTTGGAAGCTGAAACTATCGATTATGGTAAGGGGCGTTAGGTTTGCAACACACTAGAAATGTCTGGCTAGTCACAATGAGCACTGAAAATGCTGGCCAATCAGAGCGTACTAGGCCTTTAGGAAGGAGAGGATTTGTAGACACAGGGAATCATTTCAGACAGTGCATGACATTCAAATATGACCACTTTCTGCTATTATTGTAACGCAGGGAGCGACACTGACAACGGAGGTGAGGATCCAATCACAGATATATTTGGAGAGTCAGTAAAGCAGTGGTCAACAGAAGCAATCAGATGTATGTAGGAATCCAGAATCATAGTCAGAGTACAGACAGAAGGTCAACAAAGCATATAGCAGACAGGGATAAATAAGCAAACAAGACGAGGATTAAAACACGGCGAGACAGGAACAAAGGAAACGCGTTGTAATGTCACATACAGTTAACAATACTCAGCGACTAGGGTGAGTGTATGTGCTGCTTATGCCGAGTTCAGACTGCAGGATTTTCAAAGTAGTCGTGTCACAGATGTTTTCACACTGTATGACTATCTGGGCTATCGTTTTGTCGCTGCTTTGTTTACACTGCAAGATGGATCGGCGACAGGGAGTTTCACACTGCATGACTTCAAAATAGGAAGAATCGCAGACAACTTTGTCCAAAAACACGTATTATATCTTTTGTTATTAACTACATAACAAGAAAGAAGCCTTAATTGGGGTAGAAAATGTGCATATTTGCTCACCTGGCTTTGAAGGGAATTAGCTATTTCTCCTTAACCTTTTATTTTTTGACCGGGTTAGGTTGTGATATTGCTCACATGACACGTCAAACAGACACGCGGGCTCCTGCCAAATTTACACTCATTATCCCTCCATTTCTTGGGTCCAAATAAACTGAAAATGAGCGCTTTTAACTTCTCCTCCAACCTCCCGCTGGCCTGCAGGTACCCAAACTATTGAATGCTGCTCTCTCATTGGCTGTAGGCTAAAATCATGCAGTCTGAACTTGGCATTATGCATACCTGTCAACCCTCCCGTTTTTCCCGGGATTCTCCCGTATTTTACAGTTCTATCCCGCTATCATCCCGTAAATGTATTTTCCCGTATTTCAATAAACAATAAAGAGCCTATTCTCCCTATACGCAACCCATACTGCCGAACCACCAGGGGCCGCCCTTGCTCTTAAATCTGTTGGAATCTGTCTGTGCTTTCGGATTATGAAGGCATGAAACACTCTGGCTGCGTTCGAAACCGCATACTTCCATCCTATTAGGTATGGAAAAAGCAGTAGGCGAGCGTTTGAGTATGTTTGAATCCCCGATGTTCACAAAACAGTAGGCGAGAATTACCTCAATCCTCGCGAGATTCGGCCGTACGTATACTTAATTTGCCTTGATATGTGCATACTCACTCACAACATAATAGGAGAAAACAGTACGCCTAGAAAGAAGTACGTTTGAAACTTCGGTAAGCATAAAAGTGTAGGCGAGAAATCCCCGGATGCCCTACTGCTTCTGCCCAGATTCCGGAGTATTCTCAGATGGTTACTTATCTATCCCAGGAGGCCCTGGGAAAGCAATTCGGCACGAAGAAGAGGAAGGGAAAGACGAGAATTACGTCATAATATTGAGGATAAACGGGACGCGGATGTTTTGAAATGTAAGTTATTGGAAAGCGTTAAGACGCTTCCCTGAGTTGAATGGCATTTGCTCAGCTAACGGTAGTGTACAGTGAACTGTAGAGTTGCTGACAGTATAAATATGCTTTATAATAGCACTATAATGTTTATAATAGCGCTATAATGTTTATAATAGCGTTAAAATATTTGTTTTATTTTGCGCTAAAACATCATCATGTGGGAACTTCAGTGAGCACGTAACATTACGCTTTAAAGGTGAATTTATATAAACAAAAACCCATTATTAAATGTCTGACATAAATATATGAGAAGTGTTGCAGATTTACAACATTAAACACACCTGAGCGAGTGATGTGCTGATGTAGATACTGTTGTCGATACTGTTTACATTAGCTAACGTTACATGTAATATTCATAAATCTATGTAAAACCATAATTCATTTGTTTTATCTGTTCATTTGTATAGGTGATAAAATTAATTTATTTTTATTTATTTATTTTTGAACACAAAATGACATTGTGCTGTTAAAATGACTTCTTTATTCTGTGTTTTGTGTGATCTGAAATGTCCTGGTGCCGTGTGCTTGAGGATGATGAAGCGTTGTGATGGAGATGATGCTGGAGATGCTGTAGTGCTGTGGACGAGACCCTGACAGATGTTGCTGTGGTCTCTTCATCGTCAGAATCGGTTTCTCTGGCGTGGACAGCCTCATGTCCCAACGCCGTTTTAGTCTGACTGCAGCAGTGACGATGATGATGATGATAATGGCAAATACAGATGAAGAGCCGCCGATCATCTTCAGAAGCGGCCCACTGTGTGGAGATGCAGCAGATGCCGTTCTGTCTCCAATACATGATTGTTAACCAGTTTGAATAAAGCTTTGTTTCATGTGTTGTTGACTTATTTGTCATGGTTACTTCTATTCATTCTTTTAATGTTTCATTTTATGATCGATAAATGAAATAATAATTTGTCAATAATGTATGCATTATTTCCTATTTTGACGGAAAATTAAGAATTACTCACATTGGCTACATTTCTCTAATGACTGTGTTAATGCATAGCAGTGGCATATAAAACACATTCTGATTTGTATTTTGTGTCATGTATATATAGGATGTGTTTGATTTATATAGATTTCCTTCATTATTGAAATTAAAAATCCATATTTTAAGGAAAAGGATGAATCAAAATGTTAATTCCCAGCTTCAAGTTTTGGTCATGTAAAATAAGCAGGCTAAAGCACTACTGTACACAAAGATGAAAATCACTCTTGGATGGCCTACAGTAAGTAACACAACACTGATGCCAATATAATAAAATATTACAGTAATTCTCCATACTGGTATAAATATGATGAGTTCAGATGTAAAAAACCTTTAAATGTCATCTGTTCAAAAAAATTTGCAAGCACCGGTGTGTATATCAATAAATTCACTTTTATGGCATAAAAAATGGTTCTTTGCATTGCCGTTAAAGTGACACAACTACAAAAATATTGGAGGCTGAGAAAAAACTATTCGGTAGAGTTGTACGTTACTGATGCGAGGTGCTTCTGCCCCTGTCATCTTATTTATATTATTATGGGATTGTTATAATTATTATTAATTAAAGAAAAACTTACAATTTATACAGGCTCTGAAAAACATGGATGTATCTTTTACAATTAACAAAAACGACATTAATGTAATGGGTTTCTTGTATTATATGAGATTATATGCACACAAATGCAAAATGAGAATATTTACGTTGAGTAATCAAACAAGACAGGAAAACAAGCGAGATTTAAGCAGGTTACTTGTGGATGAAAAATGTTATACAAACAATACAGACAATAAGTTCACGTTAACTTTTGTAAATAAAATTATTAATTTAAATCACGATTCATTAAACCTGCAATTTCTTCAAAGTTGATGCGCTTGTCAGTGACGTGATAACGCAAACATGGCGGATGACGTACGATCCCATTCATACTCAACGAGATTTGGCTGTTGAGTGCCTACTCTTTTAGTCCTCGTTAAGTAAGTACTCATTCAAATTGAGTACCTACTCATTGAGTATGCGGTTTCGAACGCAGCCTCTGAAATAAATATAAAAATGGCGGGATTCCCTTTCCTTTTCATTACAGGTGTCGCTCCTCCTGTGCAATCCTCAAAACAGTCAATGATAAACAGACGCTGTTTCCCAAACCGATTCTGTACACTCGATTAGAAGCATAGTGAAAGTGGATACTGGGTTTTGTGTTTGTGTTTGAACAGATATATACACATAATTAATAATAATAATAATATCTAAATCATAATTAATAATAATAATAATAATGTCGATCTTGATGAGTTTTTTTTCAAACACAAATAATTTTTCCTAAATGAGCATAAAACTTTAGGTAAGCAATCGAATGTTTTCATTATAACTATATATGTAAACTTCTTTTATTTATAACAGTGACACCTCTGTTATTTAATGTAATTAAACAAAAAATCTAAATAAATGAGATTCATTCACTGCTCTTTATTCAGAATGTGTAAGTTACACAGTGAGGAAAAGATGAATAAGATTTGATAACTTGATCCTATTTCTTTAATTTTAACAGCTAATTTTAATAAGCTAAACTGTTTGCTAACGTATACTATTACATTTTCTTTTGTAAATAATGATCTAAAAAATTATTACTGACTGTTTAACTGTTTATTTACTTTGAAACGGCTCCAGAAGGACATATTTAATAACTTGTTTTTTTATCCTTTTTTTTTTGTGA
>CAIGQQ010033860.1:5445390-5460237 GCA_903798035.1 Danio albolineatus
ATATATATATATTGTAGTGTAATACTCAAGTGTGTCAAAACAACTTTCTTTGAAAAATAAAATTATTTATTTTATTTATTTATTTATTTTTGTTTATAATTATTAATATTTCAATCAAAATGAATTGTACTAGTGAACTTCAAAAGTGAAGAGACTGGTTACTGTAATAGGGTTAAGTTGTGTATAATGTCATATAATTACCACTTTAATATTATATTATTATGTTGTTTTATCATTTTAATGCAGTTTATCTTTGACCCAAAAGCAATGGCTTTGACATTTGCATATAATTCTGTTGTAAAATTACAGAGTGTTATGATCACCAGCAGTGTTGCTCTTGCAGGCTGCTGGACAACACACATTCAACTGCACTTCAAATTTAATCTTGCACCTGGCCTAAATCTCCCATGATTGCAAACAGACACAGCTGAACCTGTTCAGGACTAATTACGAAGACTACTAATACACCTCTCAAACACACACACTCACGTTGCTGAGTCTTGTTTAACTGTTTATCTGTACTGTGGCATTACGGCACATTTTTCCTTGTCTAGTCTTGTGAGGTTTTGACCCTTTGCCTTGTTCTGTCATTTTGATTAATTGCTGCCTGTACTGACTACTCGCCTGTTCTTTGACCACAACTTTGGATTGCTTTGCATGTACTTGTTTGACACTGTTGAATGCAGCCTGTCTGACCATTCTCAATAATATAATACTGCACATGGATCCTCAACTTTGTTGTCAGCGTCCGTGACATCACACAGAGAGACAAATATATTTAGTTTTTAGGGGGCATTAAACCATTGTCACTGTTTGGTGTTGTCAGAGTACTCTGTAAAAAAAATGTAGGGTTCCACACAATTTCTTCATGTTGTTTTAACACTAATCGATTAAGTTAACTTAATTGATTTTATAAACTTAAGTAGATTGAACATGAAACAATAAAGCTGTCCCCCCCCAAAAAAACTCCAGAATTGTGTTGATTCAGCTCATTTTAAATAAGTAGTTTGAACAAGCATCAAAAATATATATTTCTGAGTGTTTCTGAGGCAAGAGCTGTAAAGGCGCTTCCCTTTTTTCCCATAGGAGAGCAGAAACTCATTTGCATTTAAAGAGACATTTAAGTTCAACACAGGCTCATTGTGAAAACATGCCACCATATACATATGACATGCAGAGAGAAGTTGACTGCAATGACGGGGTTCAAGTTCAGTGAAAAACACTTCTAGAAAGCAGGTAAAACAAAAACAAAAAGGCCAAAAATACAATAAACAGGTAAATAACAGGGTGAGAATGTGGTAAGGTCTGAAAACATGGTAAAAATCAGGCTGCTTTTCTTTTTCTGGGTTGCTTTTGAAAACACTGTCGGTTGGGTTTATGGAAGGGAGTGAGTGAGGGGTGGATTGGTCGGTCGGTCAGTCAGTTAGTCAGTCGACAGCGGCCTCTGGTGGATTTATGCGAGAACAGCGGGCTCAAATAGCACTCACAAGAGAAAGTTGAGATCTGAAAAAGCACACCCAGTGGCCTCTGGTGGATTCGTGAAAACAAACTTACATATAAGAAATTACCTCTTAGGATGTATTTCGCGCTCTCCAGAAATGTATCCATGGGTACGTGTCCATAATGATCCTGGGTTGTTTAAGTTTTTACCTCCACTAAATAATTTACAGCATGGTACAGCATGAAGCCGAAACTTCTAAGATACCTTTTGAGAACACCTTAAATAAGATTTCCTTTTAGCCAGGATGATGGCTTAGAAGAAACCTGCTTTTATCAGCTGTAGCCAGCATGGCAGTGGGCTTTCAAAGACGCCGAAGGTACCCCTGACCTCGTTCTGTTTTAAAGATCTTCTCTTCCTCTTCTCTTTTCCAATTATATTCCCTCTCACTTCCCTGTCTATCTTCGCCTCGATCTGTCTGCCCACCAGAACCCACTGTTCTCTATTTATCTCTCCGCTTACCACTTTGTCTCATGAAAAAGTCATCAGGCCTAACCTTTCTGCCTACACACAGGCAAGAGTGTCATCAACAATAGACTCGCTTTTTTCCATGCTTAAAAAGACCTTGCTTTGTATCAAGACACAAATAAACGTGGGAGGGGGACTTGTCCGGCGGTAAATGCCACACTCTAATTGATAAGAAATGAATCTCAATTAGGGTCATTAATCATGAGGAGAGGGAATCGGTGACAGGCTCCACAGGCTGTCGTCTGTAGACGAGACGCGCGGCGGAAATTGCGAAATTACCTCAAACATCAAACTGTGGAAGAAAATGCAGCGCTGTCATGGCAGTCAACGTCAAGCACTAAGACAATACATCCTAGGTGTAGGACCGCGCAACGTTACAATAAATCTGCAAACAGGAATTGTCGTGTTTCCGCCCATGAGTTATTTGTTTGTTAATCATCAGGGCCTTTGAGGTTTGATGAACAAATGAAGTGACATTGCGGCCACTGATTTACATGTAGTTTTCATTGCAGTTTTGACCTTACTGTGTCTGATCCGTGTTTGAGGCCTAATGTTGTGCTGCCTATTTCTTATCTGGCCTGGTTCATAAAACATTCCATTTATAATTGATGAGTGCTGTGCAGTGGCTCTCCCATCGCAGAATACTGTAACAATATACTGTAAGGCCGTGTGTCCACCAAAGTGGTTGTAGTCAGCTAAAGGGCTCAGACACATGGCCAGTGAAACCTTCCTTCAGGCACACATACTGTATATAAGCATTGAAAACGATTGTTTGTAACCTGCATTCAGACTAGAGTGAGCAGATGGTTTTGTTTTCTGGGTATAGTCAAATTTTTTGTCCCTGACTGAAGCAAAATGGCGCCACGGTGGCGTAGTGAGTAGCACGTTCGCCTCACAGCAAGAAGGTCGCTGGTTCGAGCCTCGGCTGGGTCAGTTGGCATTTCTGTGTGGAGTTTGCATGTTCTCCCCGTGGTTGCGTGGGTTTCCTCCGGGTGCTCCCCTTTCCCCCACAAGTCCAAAGATATGTGGTATAGGTGAATTGGGTAAGCTAAATTGTCCATAGTGTATGTGTGTGAATGAGAATGTATGGATGTTTCCCAGAGATGGGTTGCGGCTGGAAGGGCATCCGCTGTGTAAAACAAATGCTGGATAAGTTGGCGGACCATTTCGCTGTGGCGACCCCGGATTAATAAAAGGGACTAAGCCGACAAGAAAATGAATGAACTAATCTACAAAATATGTTGTCCATGTTATTGATATTATACAGTATAGATTTCAAGGTAAGCTAACATTATCCATGCAGGCACAGGACGTCAACATGATGTCAGATCGACGTTGTGGGGAAGTTTGGAAATTAAGTAAGAGGGACGTTTGAAACATATTGTTTGGAAATGAAAATTGGGTTTACATCATTAGGCCGACCTCAATGTCCAACGCCCAACTTAAAATCAACCAAATATCAACATCTAGAGTTGTTAAAGCTTGACGACGTTGTGTGGACATTACCACTATGACGTCTATCAGATGTTGGATTTTGGTTGCCATACCTGACAAATAAATGTCAGTGTTTGACATCAATAACATGTCATCATTATATTATCAGATATTATCAACCTAATATAAATGTCGATTGACATCGTTAATGGACGTCAAATTAACATTGTCCTTAGATGCTGAGTAGAGATTGAATTTTGGTCACCTGATATCACAACCTAAATCTAACCTCATATTAATGTCTTATGCCATTGTCTGCATGCTGGCATGATTCACACAATACAGTCAGTATAAATTAGCCAGTGCCAAATATAGCTACGATACTGTAAAAAATGATTCATTGAATTTACTGAATGTTTTCGAAGGTAAGTGGTTGCAAACTGTTTATTTGGGCTGAATTTAAACAAAGTTAAATATTATTGAATTGAATTTGGTTATATTTGTGACGTTACACAAATTCATTTCGAGAGGAGTATGTGATATGATTGATCGCGGCCGTCCGTAATCATTAGTAAACCAATCGGATTAATCCAAACTCACTGTAAATAGCAATAAATGTTACTCCCTTATCTTTTTTTTTTTAAGAATCCCCCCACCCCCAACTCCCTCTTTTTCCCCTTTACCAGGGGGAGTTCATGAGAACTACCTGCTCTCTGCCTTATTATGTTAATCTAGACCAGTTTAAAAGTATCAAAATATAATTTACCCTATTTGACATGCAAAGATCACCAGCGAACCAAGATAATTCCACAAAAACATTCATTACATTGTTAGAACACACTTTTGCTAAGCTGCATACTCATTCATTTATTCATTTTCTTGTCGGCTTAGTCCCTTTATTAATCTGGGGTCGCCACAGCGGAATGATCCGCCAACTTATCCAGCATTTGTTTTACGCAGCGGATGCCCTTCCAGCTGCAACCCATCTCTCGAAAACATCTATACATTCTCATTCACACACATGCACTATGGACAATTTAGCTTACCCAATTCACCTATAGCACATGTCTTTGGACTTGTGGGGGAAAGCGGAGCACCCGGAGGAAACCAACAAAACCACAGGGAGAACATGCAAACTACACACAGAAATGCCAACTGACCCAGCCAAGGCTTGAACCAGCAACCTTCTTGCTGTGAGGCGAACGTGCTACTCACTATGCCACCAAGGTGCCTTAAGCTGTATACTATAAAATAATATTGTTAGTGTAATTCATTTTAACACCATGAACTTGAGTTTGAAGTAAATAAATTAATTAATGAATAATTGATTTAATTAATTAATTAATTGTTATAAGCATAAAATATTCATTCTTTGAATATTCTTTTGTAAAATATATGCTGGATAAGTTGGCGGTTCATTTCGTTGTGGCGACCCCTGATTAATAAAGGGAATAAGTCAAAAAGAAAATCAATTAATATAATAACTTTAACTGTTAAAAGCTATTAGTTACTAGTTAATGTTATTAGTAACTAATAAAGATGGCAACCAATAACTTTTACTTTAATTGTAATGCAATAATGTGCACTTTTTGTAAAGCTCCTTTGAAACAACGATTATTATAAAAAGAGCTATACAAATAAACCTGGATTTAGAAAATTTGGATTTTTGTTATTCAATAATGTGATTAATTTGTCAAATTGAGCAACAAAAAGATGAATTTGACAGATGGAAAAGATTAATTTTGTTTACAATATGTTGTTATCCTGAATTCTTTTGACTATTGTGTACAGTAGTACAAAAACAAATCTGATATTGTGACAGCCCTATTCAAAACCCACAAGAACACAAATCAAGATATTTCTAATACAGACTCAGAGATTTCTATTGCTCACTCAAGCTTTTATTCACATATAAACACCGATCAGGGAGCATTAAAAGAAGCTTGCTTGATACTTGAGAAAAAAACTTGTTACCTATTGAGGAAGGTTAAATGCCCTTGGTTGAAGAATAGGTAAAAACTGACAGTGATGAGCATTTTGCTCATGGCTTTTCAGCTCTATAGAGTTTTTAAATGTGAAGTGCTCACATTGAAAGCAATTGAAAAGCTATGCTTGCCTCAACAACAACAACAACAACAACAACAACAAAAATGCTTAGGAGGATATACAACCCACCAGCCCAGAGGCATTCCCAGTTGCATCGCCTGAACCATATCCTCCAGAACATTTCATTTTTTCCTCTATATATCTTTAAAATCCACACCAAACACAGTATACAAGTCTCCTCCTCCATATTTCTTCTGAAAGCTACAGATTCACACAGAATAAACCTTTATCACAGGGCTTTAATAGCAAGGTAAAAATATGTTTTAGATTTTATCGATATCGGTGTACACAGATTGGTTTTTCTTGTGTATTTCATCCCAAACAAATCTCAGTTTCTAATGATTTCCCAGGGTTGGTGATAAATAATGGATTAGTGTCATTTAGCTGGATGAAAGCATGCTTTTTGCTGGAGAAAATGTAAGCAGGAGTTTGCCTGACTCATTTTTTTATGCCAGAAAATGCAACATTACAACACAAGCATGAACTTGTAGGACTACTTTCTGTATAGCATTATAAACCACATTAGAACAAGACACGAGCCTATAAAAATCAAACATGTTTTTGTAAATCATGATAATATTGGTATTGATTTAATGGCTGTAGTATTTGAATTAATCTTATGCTAACACTTTATTTTGATGGTACATTTGAGTGTTAGTAGACTGTCTGCTTAATATTTGTTGATACAGATATTCAAAAGACATTTAACTGACTATAAGAAACTTTACAAATACATGTCAACTAACACTAACCCTACCTCTAACCCCAATCCTTATCCCAACATAACATTCTACTTATAATCTAATGAGAATTAGTTGCAATGTAACTTAAATTCAACAAACGGACCATCGAAATAAAGTGTGACCAATCTTACTGTTGAAAATCCTTTTAAAATAATCAAATTAAGCATCTTATAGATCTTAAAGGTAAAAAAACAAACGTCTCAGACAAAAATAAATAAATTAATTAATTAAATAAAGACACTACCAGACAAAAGTCATGCCATCGATTCCAGTTGTAAGAGCAACAAATAATAGCTTGACTTCTAGTTGATCATTTGAAAAAGTGGTATCCTCTGTTGAACTGCATCCCAATCACCCCAAATAGTGCAGAAGACCTACTGGAACCCTCATGGACCCAAGATTCTAACAGAAATCAGTCAATTTTGGTGAAGAAAAAATTGTGGGTTGGGGTTACATTCAGTAGGGGGTCATGCTAGAGATCTGCAAAGTGAATGGAAACATCAACAGCCTGAGGTATCAAGACATTTGTTTGCCCATTACATTACAAACCACAGAAGAGGGCAAATTCTTCAGCAGGATAGCACTCCTTCTCATAATTCAGCCTCCACATCAAAGTTCCTGAAAGAAAAGAAGGTCAAGTTGCTCATGGATTGGCCAGCCCAGTCGCCAGATTTGAATATTATTGAGCATGTCTGCAGTAAGATAGAGGAGGCACTGAAGATGAATCCAAAGAATCTTGATGAACTCTGGGAGTCTTGCAAGAACTCTTTCTTTGCCATTCCAGATGACTTACTAAGTTATTTGAGTCATTACAGAGATGTATGGATGCAGTCCTCCAGCTCATAGGAGTCATACACAATATTATTTCTTTTTCCAAAGCACCATGACTTTATATTCTGTACTGCACATTATTTCTATTAAGTGACAAGACTTGTCTAAGCAAAGTCAGACCTTACTGTCCTAATTAAATAATTAAAATCAAGGCATGATCATATTTTGTTTTGGTAAATAAGCATAATCTAGAGGCCTTTCTCTTTCATATAAGCCACTTCTGATAATAAACGATCAAATGGAAGTCAAATTATTATTTGTTGTTCCTAAAACTTGTATAGTCGACAGGACTTTTATCAGGTAGTGGACAGACGGAGATGTCACTGTCTGTAATAAAGTTTGAAATACAAATGAGAACTCAGCAACATTCACAGTAAATCTCACATTACTCATGCTTCCACAGACCATAAGACCTTGTCCTGAAAATCACCTCACTGCTTACCACACACACACACACCTAGCTAAAGAAGTCATTTAAAACAGCCCAGACTCTTTGGAAATAAGTGGCCATGGCAACATTTCTGCAGAATATCACTGCATTGATTCTTACATGTTTCACAGCAATTTAAAAACGTTCAGTGGGTGTCTCTGGAAGTGTTTCCAATTTAATCTGAAACAGATGAACATGAGTATGGTTTTTGTAGCCTATGTATTATGGCAGTTCAGAAATGAAAAGAGAATGCGTGACGCATAAAGGACCCTAGACTCCATTTACTACACATTGCCCAGTAAAAAAATAAATAAATAAAGAATTGCTGTGCCCCAATAAACCAAGTACAGCAGGCTGTGGCCTCAGTAACTTTGAGTTACCACTTACTTTTCATACCAGTTTATTAAGAATGGTCATCTGAGAATAAACATGTTATTATTTATGCAACAACCAAACCAATGCTTGTGAAAGCAAAGCAGCTTTATTGAGATCATTTATGTATGCTTTTATGTATGGGACTTTATCTTTCTTCCAACAACTTGTAACCTTGAAAAGTTTGAAAAAATTACTTTTATTAATATTTTTGTTATAGATTAAAGTGATATAGTGTGTATTGTCTAGGTCGGTGTTGTATAATACTGTATAAAAACCTTGTAATAAACTGCCAGTACATTTTCTGTTATTTTACAGACTTTTTTCTCTAAATATTCTCTTTCTTATACATTATATTTCAATATACTAAAATGTCAACAAAAGTCACCAATTTTTAAACTGTAGAGCTGGATTGTCGACATCACAAGTTGACAGAACAGACATCAAGGTAATCATAATTCAATTCACAATCGTAAACAAACGGAAAAAACTCAAAATACGAAACTGTTAACAGATATTTTTTACAGTGTAGGCTATTAAAAAATGCTGAAACCTATGCTTGAGGTGGGCTTGCATGCACCTGTTTACCGTAGTGGCACTTTTATACTTAAACCCTTAGAGTACTATAAATTTTTCTGCAGTTGCAGGCTATTCTCACATCCTGCCCTGTGCCCTTACGATTTCCCTGAACAGCCCCTGAATGTGATTTCCCTCTTGCTTCGAGTGTATATCGCCAGATTTCCACTTCAAGTACTGGATGAAAATAAAAGTTCCTTAATAATATAAGGATCCTCTTATTTTAAGTAAACATTACTCCTGTAGAAGTAAAAAACCTTTGCTGTCGTACCATGGCTGCAGCAGGCACAGGTGTATTATGCATATTCTAACTGGTGCTGCAAGTCTGGTGCTTGGTGCTGGAAATACATTTCAGGTGCTGCATAATGTCATTTTGCCTGCTGCTACCATGGTATGGCAGCAAAGTTTCTTGATCATTACACTGGAATGAGAGTACAGTTTTGATAGCCATATCAGCTGAATGGATTAAAAACAATTGTTTTTCTCTAGGGGAAAGTAAAATTTGCCTTTTTAAAATAAAGGCATAAGATTGTTGGGTTTAATGCGTTTTTGTTTAGTAAATTCCGGCTTCATGTTTTTGGTTAAAACTGCACAGCCCAGTAAATATAAAACCAACCAACCCAACTGACCAAACCAACCTACCAAACACAACTCAACTCATCCATCTAACTAAACCAAACCAAACCCAACCCAACCCAACCCAACCTAAACCAACCAACCGACCAAACACAACCAATCCAAAAAACAAACAACCAACCAATCAACCAAACCAAAAAAAAAAAAGAAAAACAACCAACCAACCAACCAACCAATCCCAACCCAACCAAGCAAGCAACCAAGAAAGCATCCAACCAACCAAACCAACACAGGCTCATTCTGAAAACGTAGCCCTATATAAATTTCTGGAGATCACAAATTGTGTAGCCAGAAACATGTATGGCTGCATTTCATCTTAAAATGAAAGCTACAGGGCGGTATGACGCTGTTCCTTTTCGCGCTAGCAGCTGACCACTTACCCAATTATGGATGGCTTTCCCCCAGTTACCACTTTGGTCAGTGGTTCGCAGCGTATGCCAACAGACTTGAGACATAGAGAGGAGTTGACCAGGACAACAGGGTTCGAGTCCGGCAAACACCATTTTTAGAAAGCAGGTAAGACGAAAAAAAAATCTTTTTCTGGATTGCTTTTGAAAACACTGTTGGTTGGGTTTAGGAAAGTGGGTGGGCTCTGGTCAATCTGTGCTTTTTAAAACACTATCGGTTGGGTTTTAAGGAAGGGGGTGGGTGGATGTGGGTATATGTTGGTTGGTCAGTCAGTAAGTCAGTCGACATCGGCCTCTGGTGGATTTACGTGAGAAGAGCAGGGGTGAATGGCACTCGCGAGAAAAATTCGAGATCTCAAAGTGTACAAAGTGGCCTCTGGTGGATTAGCAAAACAAAAACAACAAAGTACCTCCTGTGACTTATTTGTATATAGTTGTTTAGATATAATATAAATACTGCTTTTAGTGTGAGCCTGGGTTGAACCAGACCAATACAAACCAACCAACCAATTAAAATTTCTGAATGTACATTTATGAACTGTGGCAACACATCATCACAGTCTGTGAAAGGGTTGTTAGGTTGACAGATGTTAGGTTTTTTCGAGTGTGTCTGCTGTGTCAAAACTTTAAGAACGAAAACATAAGTTTGCTCCCAATTATCAGAGTTGGAAGTGATGATGTGGATTGTGAAAAAATGTCTCATCTAATTGGTAGTTTACAGTCACTTGTATATTTAATTATTATACAGTTAGGATCATTTTATACTGCTTTCAAAGAAAATATGGAACATTTCTGTGTGCTATATAATTCATTTTTCCCACTTACATGATCATGGGTCACATCCGATCTGTGCCACATGGAAGTCCCTTGAACCGTGTAATGTAAATGTGACCTGTGTCCCTCACCTTTAACTTAAATTCAAATGACTAATTGTCATTTTTAATAACATAATCATTCCAATTTCCAAAGCAGTTAACACTCACTTCTGTCCCCCGGTCTGATTCTTTGTACTCTCATTGAGCAATTAAATCTGTGCAAAAGTGTTTTGACTGATTCATAATTTCACTGCTCATTACGATGATGATTCCACCAGGACCCCTGGGATGCGCCATCCATGCGTCCGCACAGGAGACGTCTACGAGGATCCTGAAGCCAAGGCCTTCAAACACACACCTCAGCCAAGTTGCTAAATAATTCATTCAAGTCAGATGAAATCTAATCAGGAGCTTGCAAATAACAAGCCTGTGCAGGAAAAGCCAATCAATGCAGTTTCTGCAAGCGTATTGATATCTATTCTGTGTGCAACTATACCAGACAGAAAGATTTCTGCACTGGGATACAATTATGTCTGTTTGGAGCTGTTGTGTTTTGAAGAGACATGAATGTTTGCTTTATGTTCTGTAATGGTGCATGGTGTAAACTCCCCATAGGTCTTGATTTTATCAATACCTTTTGACCCCAGTTTTAATTCACTGGTTGTTGCCATGGTTTCTAATTAGTTTCACACCTGTTCCTTGTTCTGTTTATATTAATCTCTATGTTGTAGCAAATCAATGCTGTTTCTGCGTGAATATTGATATATGTGTGCAACTACCAAACAATAGCTATGTTTCCATCCACCTACTGTATTTCAATGTGCATTTTGGAAATACGCATATAAATATATATATATATATATATATATATATATAAATATCGGTTGATGGATACGCCAAGATGCATGCATAAAAACATATGTATAACAGAGTAGGGTGAACTTTTTATTCAATAAGAAAAGTTGCGCATAAACTACGATGGAAACACTTTTACTGAACAAATTCCAGTATGCGCTTTGAAAAAGGTCATGTGATTTTTTTTTATAAGAGATCATGTGATGATAAAAATGTGTGTGAATGGACAAACCAGCATAAGTCTGAAATTGTTTTGGTAATTCTAAAACTTCATAAGCATTTCAGTATTATATTATTGATTACCTCTAGAACTGTCAAGAGCGTCTACCACCAAACGTTCATTGCGTGTTGACATCATCTTCTGAGGCACAGGTCATTTATAAAATTAAGGATAAGATTCAAGCAGCTTCTACTGCAGCAAATTCCGTTTTTACTGTTGATATTTGGCACTAGTTAACTCTGACTCATTAGATGGAAATGCTGCTTTATTCACAAGTCTTTTATGCGATATTTCAAAGTTAATTAGTGTTTTTGGATGGAAACATAGCTAATGATTACTGCACTGGTTCTGAATGTTGTCGTTGTGTGGAACAGATGTGTAGGAAAGCCATTAATGGTTGTTTGTGTAATGGTATAATGGTTTAAACGCGCCAGTGATTGAATGTGTAATGGTATAAACGCACAAAGGCCACAATTTTTATGGTCACTGTTTTATCTATTCTGTGTGCAACTAAACTATAATAATAGTACACCTTTATTCGTACGCAGTGGTGGTTCTAGTTTAAATGGCACCCTGGGCACACCATCTCATATGACTCATAATCTCTCCTCTCTCCTTCATAGCCATGCTTAGCCAAAATAAGATAATCATACTGTATATATAACTTATGTAATTCATATCATAAATAACTTATAACAACCTTTTTATTAGTATTTAGTTTTACTGACTAACATCTCTGCATAAAAAGCTGTTACTTCGGTTTCACAGCGCATAAGTGATTTTATAGGTGTGCATGTAAACAATCGGGATTCATACCAGGAGTAGCAGGAGCAGCACGTGAGGTGCATGGGAATGGTTCTCTATGTGCATGATGGCGCCCTGGGCGATCGCCCATATTGCCTGTGCCTAAATCTGCCACTGTTCGTACATCACTTTACTACATGCATGTAACTCAAAGCAGTTCACAAACAATTCAATATTAAGAAACACTATCAATATATAAAAAAAAGTTAAACAAATACAAAAAAAAACCAAACAAACATATAAACAAATAGAACAAACTGAACAACAAATATATACTCAGATAAATGCATACATAGGGCGCCACGGTGCCGTAGTGAGTAGCACGTTCGTCTCACAGCAAGAAGGTTTCTGTGGCATTTCTGTGTGGAGTTTGCATGTTCTCCCCGTGGTTGCGTGGGTTTCCTCCGGGTGCTCCGATTTCCCCCACAAGTCCAAAGACATGTGGTATAGGTGAATTGGGTAAGGTTAAATTGTCTGTAGTGTGTGTGTGTGTGAATGAGTGTGTATGGATGTTTCCCAGAGATGGGTTACAGCTGGAAGAGCATCCACTGCGTAAAACAAATGCTAGATAAGTTGGCGGTTCATTCCACTGTGGCGACCCCAGATTAATAAAGGGACTAAGCTGAAAAGAAAATGAATGAAATGCATACACTGTACATATAGTGTAATGGTGAGTCTGACAACGAGGGATCCATTTGCAGTACGTTTATGAAACACAGTTTAATAATAAGGGCGCCACGGTGGCATAGTGAGTAGCACGTTCACCTCACAGCAAGAAGGTCGCTGGTTCGAGCCTCAGCTGGGTCAGTTGGCATTTCTGTGTGGAGTTTGCATGTTCTCCCCGTGTGCGCGTGGGTTTCCTCCGGGTGCTCCGGTTTCCCCCACAGTCCAAAGACATGTGGTACAGGTGAATTGGGTAAGGCTAAATTGTCTGTAGTGTATGAGTGTGAATGAGTGTGTATGGATGTTTCCCAGAGATGGGTTGCAGCTGGAAGGGCATCTGCTGCGTAAAACAAAATGCTGGATATGTTGGCGGTTCATTCCGCTGTGGCGACCCCGGATTAATAAAAGGGCTAAGCCAAAAAGAAAATGAATGAATGAGTTTAATAATAAACAATCACCAAGTTCTGGTAGATGAACTCACATGTATAATAGGCATCAAGAGTCGAGAGACAGTCATCAAACATGTGTTGAATGAACTCACATGAATAACAGGCAGAGTTGAGAAGTAGACATCAAACATGAGTTGGTCAGATAAACAGACATGGATCAGGGCTGGTAGCGAGACACGAGAACGTAAAGAGAGGCAAAGGGTCTGGGCAGGCTGAGATCAAGACAAGGACAAAAGCAGTCCGGATTGGCAACAGTCGATAGAACTGGAGAAAGGCTCAGTAATGTCAGCAGGGCAAAACAAGACTTCGCGATGGAGTGAGCGTGAGCGCTGCTTAAATGTGTGTGTGTGTGTGATCAGAGTCAGGTGCAGCGCAATCAAAGGTAAGTACGGGGCTTATGGGAGATGTAGTGTTAGAAGTCCGGTGATGGCGACCTCTGCTGGCCAGTGAGAGGAATGACTGGGACAGAGCCGGCGACATATATACACATATAAACATATATACACACTCACACAGTACAGTACATACATGTGTATATGCTTGCACACTGTCCATGCATACATACAGACAGCGGCGTAGCAGATAATATAATCCTCCAACACCACCAACCAACCCCTACCCCCGTCTTCTGTTCATGCGATCACAAATTTCCACAAATTTAATTCTGCGGGGGGCACCGCCATAACTCTTGCGGGGGAGCTCAATGCATACAGACACATGCACAATACCCATATACAGTCAGTTGCATTTATGTTGTAGTCAATGTTTGACCTGATATCTAATTTATCAGTTGTTACCATGGTTTGTAATTAGTTTAACATCTGTTCATTGTTCTGGTGATTACTATCTGTGTATATAAGCCAATCAATGCCATCTGTGTGCACACAGATATATTTTCACTGTGTGTCCACACAGATTCTGCCCGCGTGGAGTGCGGGAGTTAGCTTTGCGCTTTGTAATGGTACACTACAGATGCATGTGGGAGTATGGTAAATGTGATGTCAGAGTGGTTGCGGTGTGGTCCTAATGTTTAAATGAATGTGCGTTTGTGGTTAAAACAGACTTTGCTGTAGTCATTTGCTTGCTGGGTATCATCCTAATTAAAGAAAACGGCTTTGAAAGACACCACAGGCGGCCGTGCTACACTTCAATTAGCCTAGCCTCATGCAGGCTGCTACTGCATGATTCCTGTTAAATGTATTTTTTTAAAGAACATTTTTTCCCCCCACTAAATTCTCCTCCAGGCAACACAATTACATTAAGCCTCACATTTACAGAGCAATCTTTCAGCCATTACCCCATCATAGCAGCATTTCTGAGTCTCAGACTGTGAGGAGGTCTTTGGTTCATCAATACGACTGGGAAATAGCTCCAATTCTCCCTGTCACTAGAACTGACTGTTGTTGAATCAAATAGGTTGAATGCGCTATTCAGAAAATAACATCTGTAGTTCTCTCTCTCTCTCTCTTTTTTACTATTAATTGTTAGCCTATATGTGCAAAAGGCCATTGAGTAATGGTGACTTTCAAAGACTTTTATT
>CAIGQQ010033860.1:5485237-5501217 GCA_903798035.1 Danio albolineatus
ATACGCATCTTCATTCATTCATGCATGTTCTCCCCATGTTCATGCCAGTTTCCTCCAGGTGCTCTGGTTTTCCCCACAGTTCAAATACATGCCCTTTTGGTGAATTGGATGAACTAAACTGGCCATATATATTGTATGAGTGTGTGTGAATGCAAGAGTGTATGGGTGTTTCCCAGTATGGGTTATGGGTAGAAGGGCATTCGTTGCATAAAACATATGCCAGAATACTTGGTGGTTCATTCCGCTGTGGCAACCTCTGATAAATCAGAAACTAAGCCGAAAGAAAATAAAAAAAAGAATAAAAGAAGCATCTTTCATGTATTTAAAAACTAGATATACATAATTCTGTTAAGAGCTGCTCGCAGCAGACAGAGAAAAACATGTCTATTTTACACCGTCAACAATGTGTTTATGCAGTACATTGCTTGGAGAAATATATTTGCGAAAATGGTTCACAATACAAAAAGATCTTTGGCTCACTGATTTGGCAACCTTGATCAAAGCACATTTTATCCTCTGAGGCTTCATATATATCTACATTCAGCCTGTTTACATTTTTGCAGCATGTTTCTAGTTTTATTGTGCATTATTCATCAGTGCATAAAAACACTGTCTTTGTAATATTTTATCAAAATGTAATTACGTGCTCTGCCTTTGAAACAACTTTTCCTTTCAAATCACTTTTTACTTTTACATAGCTGCATTCTGGTACAGTGGCGCTTGCAGTCGTATGGCTAGACACATCATGAGAGGCAGCTTAATGCAGCTTTTTATTTATTTATTTATTTATTTTTTAAATAATTTAAATTGATTATTATACAGTATATACTACGATATATTGACAAAGTAAGAAAAAAATAAGACTCAATAAATGTGCGTGCTTTTAAGTGTGTAAGTATTTTCATGGTGGGAGCTGGGTAAAGAAATCTATTGACTTTAGTTTTGCTGGCGGTTTTTCTGCACACTAAAAATTACAATTCAGAGAGCTATTGTTTAAAACAAGGTTCAAAATAAGTAAACTGTCTTTAAAACTGCTAAACTTATTTGAGACATTGGCCAAAAGCCCTAAAACTAAAGAGACAAATATTGCTTCCCCACACGAGGTGAAGACCGCAGTCTCATCAGTACCTCCAGTCCCAGCCTGTGTCTCATTCATCGGACAATTCTGATCCAGCTGCACAGCCTCTATGCAGGGAACCGCTATCATTCAAGGTGTTTTAAACAATTTTGGTAATAAGGGATGATGGGGCGGGGTGGTGCGTACCTTTGAATACAATCCTGCAGGCGCCCCTGTTCTGATATATAATTGCCACAATTTTTTATGATGAAAATCCTGGTTCCATTTGAATATTGGAAATAAAGTTTCTGTGTGTTACATATAAAGATTCATAGTTAGTTGCTGAATTAAAAACCTCCTTGGGTGAACTTCCTGTTCTAAAGAAATTAATAGTATATATTACTACTAATAGTTAAAATATCATGTATTTTATGCTTGTGGTGCTGTTTTATTTCTTTTAGGACCTTTTATCAGATTTTTTTATACAGTTTTACACATCTGAATTAATGAAGCAGCAGTTGTCTGATGTGTGTAAACACTGAAGCTGCTCTTTCTCAGTTCTAAGTTTCATTAAATGTGATACTGGATTAAAAAAAAAAAACTATATACTGTACTCTATTAGGACTCTTTGATTTTGATTGTTCTTTTGTTTTGAGAAAGCTGACAATAGCTGACAATATCTATATATATATATATATATATTTTTTTTATTGCCAGAATATTGCCAGAAATCTTTTTTTTTTTTTGTATATACACATATAAGGCTTCGCAAGGAATTAAGAGTTAATATCAAAGTAATAATCACATTCCTATAGTGCAATTCATTCAATCATTCGTTCGTTCATTCATTCATTCATTCATTCATTCATTCATTCCTTTTCGGTTTAGTCCCTTCATTAATCAGTTATTATTAATTAAAAACGTATTCAGCATGTGTTTTACAGCGCAAATTAATGCAATTCAAAATCATAAAAAAAAAATGTAAACACAAAACAAAAACCTTATTTCATGCATTTCATGCACTATTCAAATAAACTAGTGTAGTCATAACATGGTTAACAAGTAGGTATAAGTTATTATAATTTAAAAAAAATATATATTATAATTTGTTATGTTTTACTGTCAAATGTGCCAGAATTAGCCAAGAATGGCTATTTTTCATCTGTTGACCCTTGACAGAATGTTTAAAAGTCATTCATTCATTCATTCATTTTCTTTTCTGCTTAGCCCCTTTATTAATCCGGGGTCGACACAGCGAATTGAACCGCCAACTTATCCAGCATTTGTTTTGCGCAGCGGATGCCCTTCCAGCTGCAACCGATCTCTGGGAAACGTACATTCTCATTCACACATACACTACGGACAATTTAGCCTACCCAATTCACCTGTACCGCATATCTTTGGACTGTGGGGGAAACCAGAGCACCCGGAGAAAACCCACGCAAACACGGGGAGAACATGCAAACTCCACACAGAAATGCCAACTGACCCAGCCGAGGCTCGAACCAGTGACCTTCTTGCTGTGAGGCGACATCACTACCTACTGCGCCACCATGTCGCCCATGTTTACAAGTCACACCTAAAAATAATAACAGTTATGTAATAAACAAAACATAAACACATAAAGCATAATGCAAAACAAAATACAACTATCATATACAGTTGACAAATTAAGTTATGTGAAATAAAATGAAATAAAACAGGGGAAAAGTATTGAATACATAAAGAAAGGAAGCTGTAAATAGGCAGTGAAAGGCCAGACAGCAGCTTAAATCTCTCAGTAGTCTCTCTTCAGCAACCCTCTACCCTTCATAGTAAATTAATATCCGCTGCTTCAGTCCAACATCTACATTCAATGATGAGGAGGAAACCAGGATGGACATTTCAGCAAGACAATGATCCAAAACACAGCCAAGGAAACTCTCAATGCTTTCAGCGAAAGAAAATCAAGCAGGAGAACGGCCCAGCCGTTCACCTGACTTAAATCCAAAATGAACTACAAAATAAAGATCAGATTTGATAGACGAGGCCCACAGAACCATCAAGATTTTTACACACTGTTAAGGTGTGGGAAAAAATCTCACCTGAGCAATTCATGTAACTTCATTCTCCATATGAGAGGCATCTTTAAGCTGCTGCAATTAAATAAAGCCTTTTAAATACAGTATTAAATATTAAATATAGCTGCAAGCAGCAAATAAGGGGCCAAGCAGTCCAGTGGCAAAATGAGCAAAGCAGTGCAAAATATTAAATAGTATTAAATACTCAGTAGTTCAGCACTTTCTCCTTTTGTCATTCCATTGTTATTACACATAACAAAATTTTCTGATTCTTTTGTTTTATTTTTATTTTGTATTGTTGTATTAAAACGTGGTTCAAATCCATGTTAACATCTCCTTTAGAAATATTATTCCCAGGGAAAAAAAACAAAAAAAATGATATGTTCATGATATGTTCAATACTTAATTTCCCCGCTGTACAGTATGTACATATTTACTGTAGTCACACATCACCATTATCTGCACACCTTGACTAACAATATCAGCCAA
The DNA here is from genome assembly GCA_903798035.1 of Danio albolineatus. Lineage (NCBI taxonomy): Eukaryota > Metazoa > Chordata > Actinopteri > Cypriniformes > Danionidae > Danio > Danio albolineatus. Next base: position 5,488,844 of record CAIGQQ010033860.1, read on the forward strand.
TGGCCTTTCGTTCATCTTCCGGTTCCAGTACACATGCCAAGAGGCTACCCAATACAGTATGATTGATCATTTATCCAGATGAATTCTGAACTGTAACCAAACCTCATTCCCCTAATGCATCTAACAAGCATCTTCAAATAATCCCTACAGATGTCAGTACGTGATCCGTTGTACTAAACGGAAGCGTTTCCCTTTGCTCAGCAGAAAAGGAGCAATTTGTACTAAACGATATGCTCTTTGCTGCTAATTGAAAGTGACTTTTTTTGTTTGATGGAATTCGAATGAGATGCATTTGTTTGTTCTGCTAGACGGCTGTTTGGTTTTTGTTTATGCAATTTATTTCAGGCATTGTTTCGCTTTCTTTGTGACTAAAGCATCAAAGCAGATGCCGGGGAAAGCTGGTTTTGTCATTCTGTCTTTTCCTCAGCTTGCAGACGTGTCGTGATTACTGTCTGAGATGCATATGTCACATTGCTTTTGCTGTAAGAGGCTTGTTTGCATGACTCGTACAAGTGAAATATGTCTGGAATAAATGAGTTCCTGAGCCACCGTGAATTGAGTTGTTGTGGCTGACAGATATGTTTCAGAATAAGGTTGATAATGTAATGCCGTTTCCCAATCCGCATGCTGCTCATCATAAATGGTAGTCATAAAATAATTAGGTGACTTCCATTTAGTAGTATGTTAAAAGGGTGTTTTAATTTAATAAGATGGTACAAAGTTTCTGATTGAAATTCAGACGTTCAGATTCATACACACACACACACACTTTAACGGCTAATAATGGCTGGAACGCATTGCACGTTTGATGGGAATTTGATTAGAACTGATGTTGTTTAATGATTATTTACATTTTATAATGTGTGGCACAGTGACTCATTGGTTAGCATTGTCGCCTCACAGCAAGAAGGTTGCTGGTTTGAGTCCCGGCTAGGCCAGTTGGCATTTCTGTGAGGAGTTAGCTTGTTCTCCCCATGTTGGCGTGGGTTTTTTTCAGGTGCTCCGGTTTCCCCCACAGTCCAAAGACATTAATTAATAAACTAAATTGGCCGTATTGTATGAGTGTATGTTTAAATGAGAGTGTGTATGGGTGTTTTGCAGTACTAGGTTGTGGCTGGAAGGGCATTCACTGCATAAAACATATAATGGAATAGATGCAGGTTCATTCCTCTGTGGCGACCGTCAATGGCACTGTCAGAAACTAAGCTGGGCAATGAAAGAATAATAGTATTGTATTGTATATAGTTATTATGCAAATGCACACACACACATACACACACATAATATACTTCTACATGTAAATATTATTCATTAGTGTTATAAAATTCTGGGAATTAACAGGTATATATGGGAATTAACATAAATTAATGCGAATAAACTATGAATTTTGTAAATTGAAGGTTAGACAATGACATGGTACTTAAATGTAATTGAAAAAATAAATAAATAAAAAAAGTTTCCAGCTTAGAATATGTCCAAAAATCCCAAGACAAAGTTCCTATGGAAATTTACTGGAAATGTTTTTGCCCCTTTGCAACTCTATTACACATAGTATATATATAATTTTGTTGTGTATCATTATTTTCATATACATAGACAGATAAATGTATATACATATATGCATGAATTTGTGTATTTAGACATAGATAATACATATACGCAGTACACAAAAAAAGATTGTCAACTCAAACTTTTATTTTGTATGCACAATTGTATTATTAGTCACGATCAATTGTTAAACAGCACTAATTAGGAGCTACAATTATGGGGTAAACGAGGTTAAAAAACTACAAATATGGTGGATGTCCAAGATAATTTAAGTGAATTAAACTGGCTTTAGGTAAAGGTACCTAAATGGTTAATAGTTATTTATTTATTTATTTATTTATTTATTTATTTATTTATTTATTTATATATTTTATTGTTTATTTATTTTGTATTTTTTTATTTCAAATATTTATTTGTTTATTTCTGTATTTATTTACTTATTTATTTCGTTAGTTCGTTAGTTAGTTAGTTAGTTAGTTAGTTAGTTAGTTAGTTAGTTAGTTAGTTAGTTAGTTAGTTAGTTACTGTAGTGTTATATTTCCCTACTATAACACTGTGAGCTTTTTAGAAAGATATGCTTGGTCCTTAACTTTTTTAGTGTGTCATAAACTAAGCAAAAGAACAGTCCATTACTGATAAAGTAGTATTTCCCAAAGCTTGCCTATGCTCGTTTGGTACACACTTAAAAGTATGTACTTTTTTCCTTGCATTTAGGCATACATAAATAAACCAATTGGGATGCAGCCTAATGTTGTCATCTTGTCATCCAATGTTTGGGAGTTTATTTGCTTGTTTGTGTTTGTTGTGTGACTTTAACCCTGTGTTTAATGATACAACTGTCTCATAAGTTGATAAAACGTAAGTCAGAATCTTATATAAATGTTTGACTCTGTCTGTGTTTTTGTCAGTATGTTGACACATCACATCAGGTTGCCAGAAACATCTAATTAAGCCCCTGCTGGAAGTGCTGACAGGCTTTAGGTACTCCTTCACCCTTAGGCACAGAAAAATACAACCTTAAAACATTCAAATCAGACATGTTGCAAGTAACAATAACAAATAATAAGAGGAGAATATGAATGTGTTAGGTCTGTGTTCATTGGATTTTTTTTACAATTAAAAATTGAGGTCTATTCTATGGGAAATTAAAAGTATTTGCAAAGTAGCATAAACAAAATGGTCACAAAACATGGCTGTGATCGAAAAAAATCACACTAAGTATAAAGGAGTCACAGAGCACAACATACTTTACTTTACACAACAGCCACAAGTCTTCGATTTATTTATTTCAATATATTTTTGGGGGGTTTTAAAGGGATATTTCACCCTAAAAAATACTTGTACCAAAGAGTTTCTGTCTGTTGGTAAGCACAGAAAAAAATACACAGTATTTTGGTAGCAATGGGCTATATGCACAGCAAGTGTTTTTCAGCCAATTATGAACTACCGGTTAGAGCTTTATATGACTGTTTTCAATTTCATAAGCTTCCTTTAACAGCATCGACGTTGTAATGTAATTCAAATATAATCATTTAAATAGGCTTAAGCAGCTTCCATTTGGTTGTTAAAGTGTAAACAGAGACAAACAACTGTTTAAACGCAGTCGCCATCATTAATGGCAGGCTAGTGCAGAAATTCCATTAAAAATACCGGGGTAACATCAATTTCCATATTTTAAAGACATGACACGGAAAAACATAATTTAATGTAGTGCTTCTTGTTTGGTCTGATACCCACTTTATATAGTATCTCAGCCAGGCAGTGAAGATCGCTGTTTTTTGAAAGAAATTTGAATTGAATTTGAATTTTTTATTTATTTAACAGGGACAATGCACAAAAAAGACATTGACCTCAAAGAGGAAAGATGCATTGTGCCAGGTTGTAGCAGGATTGCTATTTTCCACCTGCAGTCCCTGGATAGGTAAAAATTAAAACAATAATATCCAACTGATTAAAATGTCAATTTAAAACATACAGACAGAGTCACAAATAAACAAAAAACACTGACTAATCAAATCATCTCACTCAGTGTGTACAAATTTGATTGGACAAAAACCACCTCCTAGTCAGGCGAGAAAACATCTTATAATTTGTACATGTGATTATTTCTGTTGGGAGAGAATTCCATAGATTTGTGGCTTTAAGAACAAAAGAAGATTGACCAAAAGAGGTCTTGCGTCTAGGGACAATACATTCCCCTCTTACCATAAAACGTGTCGTTCGTGATGTTTTCTCTAATTTAGAGTTGAAGAATTTCTTTAACGATGGAGCAGAAAGATTGTGAATAATTTTAAAAACAAAACAAATATTTGAATATTTAATAATATTATCAAAACTTAACAGACTATGTTTTTTTAAGATATTGCAGTGATGATACAACCGAGGTTTTTTTTGTCATAAATTTTAAGTGCTCTCTTGTATAATGATTCCAATGGTGTTAAAGATGATTTACATGCCTGAGACCAACTCGTTATACAGTATTTAGTAAATTAGATCTTAAATGTGGCGATTTTGTATGGGATGACAATTAACCAGAAGCCCTGGGGCTGGCGGACTGAATTTAAAAGTCTGTGTGCCTATACCCCATTGACTTCATTTGTATGTTTTCATTATATACCATGTCTAGATAATCCATCCACCTCATAGTGGCTTATCAAGATGCTGATTAGATGATTATTGCACAGGTGTGCCTTAGGCTCGCCAGCATCCAGCATACATTTCATACTATAGAAGTGCATGGTTATAGTTTCCATAATTATTCAACATATATTATTTTCATAAAAAGAAAATGAGCACATTGTACTCGTATGAAATTATGAGATTTGTTATTTTACAAATAGAATGACGTTTACATAATAAAATCTGTATATATTTATTATGCTTCAAATTCTCATATGTGTGGCTATCCTGAGGCTTTGTTCAGTTATTTGTTTATTTATTTATTTATTTTTATATTTAAAAATATTTTATTATTTATTTATTTATTTATATATTTTTATTTATTTATTTATTTTGTATATTTATTTGTTTATTTATTTATTTATTTATTTTTATTTTTATTTATTTATTTATTTTGCCTATACCATGGGGTGTCCAAACTTTTTCTTATAAAGGGCCAAAGACGAACTTGATTCGGGTATGTGGGACGAATATATACCAAACCGAATACATCACATCATATAACATTAAATTTGCCATGGGTTATTTCCAAATTTATTTGCTAACATTTAAAAACAACTAGAACACATTGATTCTAATCATATTAACTAATGCAGTATAGTTTTTTTACATTTTTTTTTTTTTTTTGTTAAACGTATTATTACAGTAAAACATAAACAATCTCATTCATACCACACTGGAGTTCTGCTGAAAACACTAGGTGACCTGCGCCTACCTCTGCCTTGATTTGCTCTCCGATGTCTTGTGCATCGTTTTTTTTGTCAAGTGACATGTTTTACATTTTAAAATTCTGATTTATTTACAACATTTAATTTCAGTTGATTTTTTTGTAGCTCAGCAATAAAACAAAGAAATCAAAGGTTACTATGGGCCACCTTTGGCCTGCGGACCCTACTTTGGGCATCTCTGGCCTATACAGATTCCACATCTAATTCATTCCATTTCACGTTTGGTGTTGGTTTGAAATGAGATTCTAATTAGATATTGACAGATGTGTTTGGAGTCTGTATGCTCTGACTTGCTCAAATCAGGTTTCAGTATGTCTTTTGCATTACACCTGACCCTACACACAACTATAACCTAAAAGCATGGAACGTCACTATGCTGGTGCAATTTTTTTGTGAGCAGTTTTTTATATTTTTTTTTATGTGGAGTTCTTCTACGTGTCTTGACAGGGCACCTTTTTTCCTGCATCCGTTTTCAGGCAGAAGCAGACAAAAGGGCCGGCAGTAGGAGTTCAAATGATATGTTCTGGATGAAAGTGACTTGAAATGAAGTAAACAAAATCAAGACTGAAGTTACAGCTTACAGGTCATAGAGTAAAACCGAAAAACTGCATCACCTGGCCAGTGAGACTGAAGATAATAACAAGTGATTCCCCAAATGGGAATAAACATTGTGTTTTTCCAAAATAAAGGAAATAAACAAGGTGCGCTTTCAGTCATCTCTGTTTCTTTGGTGTCATTTCTGTCATTCCTTCAGAAAGAGTTGACTTGAGTTTTGTATATATTCCCCAGCTTGTCTGGGTACCTGTTGTCTGTGCTGCGAGTCTAATACAAGACAACTTTTTGCAAAAATTCTAGTTAAAGTCTGCAGGTGATATTTCACTAACTTTTTCTATATGACGAAATATGGACAGGAATAGGCCACATAAAATCGCGCTATATTAGGAGATAGATTTCCTGTCAGTCAGACCCCTGTACTGTATGTATAATCAATACAAAATTTAGTATGTACACATTCTACTAACACATTATTATTCTACATTGTTGATTGTTGCCTGTGGAATGTCGGTCTATTCCTCTTCAATGGCTGTGAAAATGACTAAATATTGGCAGAAACAGGAACAATTTGTCGTACAAAACGGTCCAGAGCATCCCAAATATGGTAAATGGGTGGCATGTCAGGTTAGTGTGCTGACCATGCAAAAACTTGGGGCAGATGTGGCCTAATAATTAGGTTATTGGGCTTGTAATCAAAAGCCTGCAAGTTCAATGCCCTGAGCAAGGCACCTTACCCCTAACTGACACCTAACCCCCTAACTGGAGGAGCATCTGGTGAACCAGTCAGTATCTAGTGTTCATCATTTGCCTCACACAATTATAGAGTCACATACTAGACTTTGCATAGAGTCAATCAGGTTGCTGATTGTGGCCTGTAGACTGTTGGTCCATTCTTCTTTGATTTGCTATGGGAAGTTGCTGGATATTGGCAAGAACTGGAACAAGCTCTCGTACACATCAATCTAGAGCAGTGTTTCTCAACTGGTGGGTCTCTATTTATATCTTTCCGCTTATTATTGGTATTTGGCTTACAAAAGTGTATAAACTATAGCATTACTGGTCAACATTGTGTCATGGTTCTGCCACGTCAGTCTTTTTAATTCTTGTTTTCGGTGGCAGAGTCCGGACACTAGCTCTGTCTAGTCCTGTGTGATGTCCTTGTATGAGTGCCGGTTGTGGGCGCGCTCGGACCTTGCGCGCTCCCGCGTGATGCGGGCGCACGGGGCCTGGGCGTGTTCGCGATCGCGCGCTCTTGTCCTTGTGATTTGTTTGTCTGCGGCGTGCGTTTCATTTCCCAGCGCCTTTAAGTCTAGTCGGGTTCTGTTTCGGGTGGCGCTGGGTTGAAACATGCACGCTGCATGTGTGAGCGCACGGTAAGATGTTTTCATTTTATGGTGCGCTTGTGTCTCGCGTTCAGTCCTCTGTTGTTGTGTTTAGCACGTGGTGTGTGTGTTTACACACACACCGCGTGCTTGTGTTGTCATGTGAGCACAGTTAATGAGTTCTCTCATTGGCTGTGTGTTCTAGTCTTTATGTGAGTGCGTGGCTTGTGTTTGTCATGCGCTCTCCTGTCTATTGTCTAGCCCCACCCTCCTTGTTAACCCATTATTAGTCTATTATGTTCACCTGTATGTTTGTTAATGATGTCTACTTTAAATTCTCCTCATGTCTGCTGTCCTGTGCCAGTTCGTTGTCGATCATCGTGAGTTCAAGTCTTGTCTTGTCTCCTGTCCTGTTTCCAGTCCTGATACCTGCCAGCCGGTCAAGTTTGTTTGTTTGTTTGTTTGTTTATTTATTTTATTAATGTTTTCCCCCTCGGGGTTGTTTATTTTGCCTTTTATTTTCTTTTATTATAAATAAATACCCATTTGCTGCACTTGAGTCCTCGCCCTCCTTTTCCCTAACCCCAACCGTGACACATTGTCTTGCCGTTATTAAAAACTACTTCCTCTCTTCATGAACCTTATGGAATCAAGCTAATGAACCATTATTAAGCAACACAGTGCCATTAGGTCTCAATTACACCATCTGGCCATGTAAATTCAGACATCAAATGTTTATTCCCCGCTCCACGTCTTTTCTTTTTTCTGAGTTTTAAGCGTGTGCTTTAAGACAGTGCCGTTTAGTTTGAGATACAGCAGGTCTGACTGGGGGATTGGTGCTGACTGGAAGAGCGCCAGGCCTGATTTCAACCGTCTGACACAAGACTCCCCCCCGCTGAGAGGCTGATGAGCGATTGTCATCGTTACCTGGAGCAAAACTCATCCTCTTTCGATCCCTTCTGAGTGGAATCAAAGGACAGGAAGCTCCTAAGGTTCGATGAGAGAACAATCCCTTGCTTCTTGTTAAGCTGGAGGTAGAAGAGGGTCTCTTTGATGGGCCGCTCTCATGGCAAATCAGTATGGTCTTTCTGTCAAGAGCATCTGATTGGGTATCAGAGGAATACAAGTTGTCTCTGAGACGTTCCCTAATACATTACCTGTCAGACTTCAGAGGAACGTTATAATTTGGCGGTTCTGTTCCATGACTTTATGAACATTGCACATCAAACAAATGGAATGTTATTAGTCCATTCACATGTATGACAATTAGTTATGGATAAGTAAATGATGCTGGCTTCCTGGGGTTCACACATTTATATATAACACAGTAGATTTCAGCACTGTGCAATTTGTCTGATAAACATCACAACAAGGCTAGGCTCGCTATAATCGCTTTGTTTACTTCACAAATGGTTTGACACTTAATTTCAGGAATGCTCTGGCAATAATTTAAGAATGCAGAACAAACGATACATTATTCATATTTTGATTATATTTTTTCATACAAAAATGCTAATGAATGGCAGAAAACATTACTTTTTTTAATTGTGTGCATTAAAGGAATTGTTGACAAAAAAATGTAAATTACCACATAATTTACTCACCCTCAAGCCATCCTCATTGTATAAGACTTTTTTTTTTCTGTCAGACGAACACAGTCGGAGTGGTTTTAAAATTTATCCTGGCTTTTGCATGCTGTATGATAGTGTGCGATAGTACCTTTTATTTTGAAGCTTTCAAAAGGGCATACATCTAACGTCAAACTATAAATGTCAACATATTTGCCATCAGGAGGTTAACACATGTCTTCTGAAGAAGTTTGATGTGTGTTTGTAACACATATATTTCAGTATGTTTAAATAAAAAACTCCAACCACTGACTTTCAGCTGTTCCGATCATTTGTTTTTTATTTATGGGCTTTTGGAAGCTTCAAAATAAAAGTCACCATCCAACACCATTATACAGCATGGAAGAACCAGGATCAAATTACAGTTGCACTGGTCTGAACATAGAAACAAATTGCGCAAATTACAAATTATAAATTGACGCAGAGGCCCTGTATAATAGTGTGGGATAGTAACCTTTATTGTGAAGCTTAAATCTAATTTCAAACTAACCGATATGCCATCAGGAGGTTAACACAAGTTTTATGAGGAGGTTTGATGTGTGTTTGTAACACACATATTTCAGTAGGTTTAAATTATAAGGTCCAACCACTGACTTCTAGCTACCCATATCAATGCCTTTCATTTACAGTATGTGCTTTTGGAAGCTTCAAAATAAAAGTCACTATCCAACATCATTTTGCAGCATGGAAGAACCAGGATCAAATTTAAAACTCCTTATTCATCTGACAAAAAAAAACCAAAAACAAAATAAAACATCATATACACAGAGGATGGATGGTAAGTCATGGGGTAATAAAATTTTTTTAGTACATAATTTCTAAAAAACAATAAAAAACTTTAAACCTTTTGTAAAAATTAGTCTCAAACACATTGAGAACAAACAAAGTCCACACAGAAATGCCAACTGACCCATGCGGGACTCGAACTAACGACTTTCTTGCTGTAAGGCAATGCCCTAGAATCCAGAATATGCAGATTAGATTCAGAATCTCAGCTCTAGTTTACATAATCTAGTTTTTTTGAGATATTTTGTTTGGTTTTATTCAATAGAAGTTCTAAATCTCTGATAGGAATGCGTTTCAAACCTTCCTTTAAACCGTTTCTGATGGTTAAATTTAGCCTCATCCAGTAAAATCCACTAAAAAATAATTAAGTCTCACAGTAAACACGCTTTCAGTCTCTCTCTCTCTCTTGTTTTTTCTGAGACTTGCATGTGAGATCATATTACCACTATAAAAGGTGCGATTCGCATCATTATTGACTGCAAAATTTCGAGCGATGGAACATTTTGGAATGCGAAGAAAGCACCGAAATGCTTCGCTTTTCTCCACACACCCACATGCCTTTACAAAATAACATATACGCATACACACAGCCACCCACTATCTGCAACACACTATTAAACACACACATTGTCACTCTCTCTATGGCTTGTTGTTGCAGCTAGCTAGCTCAGGCCTGGAGGAAATGTCCTTTTCCCTAACAGGCAGTGAGCAATGGAGGCACTCTTCCATGGCAGGCTGTGTGGAGGTGTGACATCAGATGAAGCCTGTGATAAAAGCAGGCTGGAAGCCCGTCATATGTGCACACTGCCTTCTGCCAGGTTCCTCGGTCTGCCCTGTAATTACACCCGCTGCACAATTACACGCCAGATGCATCGCGCTTGTTAATGTCATAACAGGAATGCTGCTAAGTGCCGACATGCATGTTCTGTGCTATACAGAACATTTGAAATTCTGTTCATGTTTACTCACCCTCGTGTCAGTCCAGACACATATGCTGATGTTTTGTCTTTTTGGTGGAATACAAAATAAGGAAAGAGATTTTTATGTAAGACTTTTTCGATACAGTGTCAGGTTTACAGTGAGCAGCCTGTCAAGCTCAGAAAAAAAGATGTATGACATCCATATGTGCTGTATTTCAAGTCAGAATGATCCCCAATGGATTTTTTGGTGATAAACACTGAATAAATTGGTGTATTTTACACCGCTCCTCATACAAATCTGTTATATGCCTCAACATGTTGAGCGTACTAAACTTAAACACACACACACACAAACAAACAAACAATTTTTTTGCTGGTTGATCTAGAATTATGGTCATTTGTAAAATGTCAATTTATTTTAATTCAGCTAGTTGCAGCATTGCTTATCTATGGTGCTGTATGTTTTTGACTCTTCTAAACCAGTGTTTCTCAACTGGTGGGTCGCTACCCAAAAGTGGGTCGCGGGAACATTTTTAGTGGGTCGCGGAGTGTGAAATGCTCATACCGGACTTTTATTTTGAAATGCGTAATTGTACTTTGTAATATTTGTATAATTTGATACATTTTGTCCAATGAAATCAATAAAAAATTGTTTATTTGTAAGTCTTGGTGATTTTCTTACGATTTATCTGTCACTATTTGTGTATGTTAACAAATAAATACAAATGAATTCATTATAATTCCTAAAATTAAAATACAGTTCCTAAAAATATGTGTCGCGACTTGATGACCATGTAAAAATGTGGGTCCCATGGCCAAACCAGTTGAGAACCACTGTTCTAAACCATAAAAATGCCATAATAAGTTTGCAGATATTAAAGAAACATGCCAACTAGACACTCTTGTTTATCTGAAAAACAATGCTTAAGTCAGATATTCTGCTTTAAAAATGTGTTTTCCGTGCCAGAACACTCTCTTTGTTTATGTTCTTTTAACCTGCCCAATGCCAGTTTAGCCAATTATATTTAAGCACTCTGGGTTGCCATGGTGGAAAACCGCGTATTTCATTCATTCCTTCATAAAGGCTCTGAAAGCATGCATCTGTGACCGAAATGTGACCTCTGGTGGACAGTAGCAGACTCTGAAATGAGACAGATTCAGTTCCACATGAGGTTATTAATTAGCAAATAATATCAGTACTATGAACGTAAACATTAGGTGAGCAGGATACATTGTAACCATGTGTCCTAACAACACGCTTCATGATGAGATACGCAGTGATAAGCAATTTGGCTGTTTGATCCAGACAAAACACGACATAAGTTAAAAAGGTAAATACAGCCATTCAGAAGCACAGAATATGCACTCACTCAGGAAATGAAAAGGTTTATAATCTATTTAATACATATTAAACATCTTTAATATTATTAAATGTAGATGCTGAATCACGTGTTTAGTTCTAAAGTTCAATTTCCAGATCTGAGGTGAATTATCTGCTGCTGCGTTTAGTACATTCAACAAATGTCATGTGAAATGGCATTCAAACTCACATTGTTAGCATTTAACACTGAATAAAGCACATGAGATGTACCTGAGCTGATCATTGTCAGTTTTCTGTTGTTCAACAGTAAGAAATAGAAGTCGTTTCTAATATATCAATTCGAGGTGTTGGTTAGAACAAAAACTTCTTTTAATATGGAAAATATTCCTTCTATCATGTGCCGCTGCTTTTATGTAGAACATGCTTTAAATCACTCACTCCTGTCCTCAATCTGGCAACCTGAGCTTGCGTTTGTTTTGATCCAGGAGTGCAATACCTAGTGCAACCACTGGGTATCAAACTTACATACTTCACCTTTTAAAATTATACATTATATCCATGTTTATTCACCCTTGTGTCATTCCAGAATGATCCACAATGTATGTTTTGGTGATAAACACTGAATAAATTGTTGTATTTTGCACTGTTCCTCATACAAATCTTTCTTTTGGCTTTGGAGGTTCAACATGTTAATTATACTAAAACTAACACACACACACACACACACAACGTCTTTCGAATGAGACGTTAAACCGAGGTCCTGACTTGTTGTTCACTGATTTTGTTTAATCTTTTTGCTTTTTTTTGTAATGTTCCTTTTTTTAATCTATGTTCCTTGGTTGAGAGAGAGAGAGAGAGAGAGAGAGAGAGAGAGAGAGAGAGAGAGA